>APFE030977994.1:2160-88027 GCA_000404065.3 Pinus taeda
ACCATCGTCGACCAAGCTTCCCACCATTTCTGGACACATCAGAGATTGCAGGACAAGCTCAGCAGATGGAGGAACTCTACGCAATGGGGACCATTGCTTCCTAAGGGGGGAGGAATGATCCAGGTGGATGTTGGTGGCCACCCACCTATCCCATTTGGACCCCCACAATTGTCTCTTTCAGCATTTCCAGTTTCCTTAATTGTAGCACAACTTACTTTTTTTAGCAGTTTTTCGGGTCCTGAACTTCCGGAGCCGTTTTGAGGCCGTAAACGACATTTTTTGGGAATCCAGGGGCAACACAACATGGACCAGTGTTGCCGTTCCAACAATGATAGTGCTCGAATAGATCTTTCTAATGAGCTATTTACGCGTCAAACGGAGATCGTATGCCAAAGTTACGAACCCAGGAAATTGATGTACCAATTTACCCAAAACGGGGCCCACAATTTGGCGTTTCATCTTCTAAGGGTCAGTTTTGGAATGTGAAGGGTTTTCCATTGTTTCTCAATAATAAATAGGCCTTCGAGCCTCATTGTAACACAAGTTCGGAACAGTTCAGAGACATGTAGCCGCACATCTCTTCTCAGAGATAAGCTACCATCGTCCTAGCTGGTTTATTTCCAATTCTGGTTGTAGGCATATTTCGGTATTTTCCATTAATGAAATGAAGTATTATTTCCGCTGCATCTCTTTATTTATGGTTATCACATCTCTGTATTTATGGTTATCTCTGTAATCTATTGCGTTCCTGTTTAAATCCGGATCATCCAACTTGATGATTGCTCTTCAGACCCACTTATGATTTTCCCTTATTTGAAGGCTAATAAAATTCTATTTTCATCTTGCAACCCTATTTGGACTTTCCCAATTGCTTCTTACAATTGGAACATAAAACAAACTACCCATCCAAACTCCACTTTTCTTGTAAATGAATAGAATACACCGCATTTGAATTTGCATTTTTATGACATGAATGAACCTGCGAATATTTGCTATGGAAAAAAGAGGCAGTCCTTCACTGTTTGACATGACCAATCATGACCAATCTTCATCACTGAACCTTAGATATGTTATGCCTTACATTCCATGTGGAGCAATTGTTATTATACAAAAGCTTATTGAGCATCCTTGCAATCATGGGTGTATCTGATGCTTTTGAAAAATGCCCAGCTTGCAGCAAGGTAGATCCCACATTATATGATAATGATGACAATTTGAAGGTAGATTACCAGAGGGAGAGATGATATCCTTGCATGGAGAAGTCAAAGATGTCCTCTGCAAACAAATAAATCATTTTCTAAAGGAAAATAGATTCAGTTGTAAATATATACCTGTAGATAACAGTTCAATATTTATTTGAAAAGTAACGTACACTATCCATATATAAGACCCACATGGTACACTATCGTTTGCATGGTTTCACTTCTAACTTTGGAGCATTTGTAAAAGCTCCTTTTTAGCGTGCAATTTAATCATTGTTTCCTCTGAACGCCTGAAGGGACACCAAAAATCTATTCGTCTACCTGCAAAAGCTCTGCTACTCTCCGTCTCTGGTTTGTCGCACCTTTTCCTTAAAGGTATGGCTTCTTTTCTTTAATCGGTCCTTTCTTTTCTGTCAATTATCGGGCTTTTAGGTAGCTGCAAAAGGGCAAAGGGAATGTGTCAAAGCACACCTGTCCATCATAATACCTCCTGGCAGATCGTAGAAATACCTCAAAATGAGAACAATGTCGCACGATCATACTGGTCAATAACAAATCATAGCCTTATTTGGTGATCTGAATATTGAATAATGTCGATGTGGGTGGGATATTTGTTCGCAGGGGTCCTTGATGGTTAAGCCAATAATTGGTTCTATTGACATGACATAGAGGGTTAGGTTGTGTGGAAAAAGGAGGACATGAATTGGATACCCATTGCTTGCAGATTTGTGAATGATAGTGTTGCATAAGACCTCTAACCTTATAATCCAATTGAAATTCAAATTAATCATGATTTAATTGAGGGGTTTGATCTCATCCAATTCAAATTCAAATTAATCATGATTTAATTGAGGGGTTTGATCTCATCCAATTGAAATTCAAATTAATCATGATTTAATTGAGGGGTTTGATCTCACTTGTAGGAAAATTGGACTTAGATCGAATTTAGGCTTATGCGATCCATATCCTGTTAATATCACAAAAGCCACAATATTTTGTGGCTCCCTAAACGAGCATTGCGGTAGTGGTATTAAAGACTAAAATTATTTAAAATAAATACTGGTAATGTATATATCCTGTTAATATCACAGAAGCCAGAATATTTTGTGGCTCCCTAAATGGGCATTGTGGTAGTGGTATTAAAGACTAAACTTATTTCGGTAGTGGTATTAAAGACTATAATTATTTAAAATAAATAATGGTAATGAATATAACCTGTTAATATCACAGAAGCCATAATATTTTGTGGGCATTGTGGTAGTGGTATTAAAGACTAAACTTATTTAAAATAAATAATGGTAATGGATTTAGGGATAAGCCAATACTAAGGAGAAATGAAATTCATGCACATTGAACATTTACCATCATGATTTTGGTATTCATCTATTCAAACCATCATAATTTTGATATTTATCTATTGATGTCATTTTAATGCGTTACTAATAAATACTTTTCATTTGGTTATATCAAACATTTTTCAATTAGCAATAAATTTTAGTTGTTCAATTTATGATTAAAGTTGAAATGACATTTTTGAAATGCAATTATAAATTTAATAGGTTGATTACAAAACATTAATATGCGTACCTACTATTAAAATATTAACTTTAGTTTTTGAAGAAATGGAATATCCATTTTTATCTAACAAACATTCTAATCCATTGCAAAATATTATAAAATATTATATTATTATGTACTATGCAACCCAAACCAAGTATAAAATTCTAATATAAAATTGCTGTAATGCATCTCTTAAATGGCTCACTTAACAAAATTCAAATTCAAAACATAAAACTTAAATAAAATTCCTAGAAAGTTAAACAAAACATAAAAATTTAAAAAATAATAAATTCCTAGAAAGTTAACATTAGATATAAAGCTAAAATGTTCCATACATAGTTAATATTATATAATAAAAATTACAAATAATATAATAATAATAATAACTATTTACAATAATTAAGACATCCAAATGCTATGCATTGGCAATCATGCAAGCTTTTAACATTGCTAATAGTTGGGTAGTGATTTCTTTTAAAGAATAAATAGATTTTTTTTTCCTCATGATTCTTTTTAGAGAATAAATAAATTCTATTTCCTCTACATAATTTCAAGATAAATTAATAAGTAGCTCAAATTAAAGAATAATAATTATAACTATAATGAGAATATAATGAAATATTCTAATTCTACAATGCATAGCATTAGATAAGAACAACATCGTCAATATTGTGAAGATATTCTCAAATATTGTGGAGATATTCTCTTTACATGGTATTACCATTCTCATATACATTGAGATTATTTACAATAGCAAAACAAAAAAAAATGTAATTTTTTTCTCAGTCTTTTATTGAATCTACTCTACATTTTTGAAAGGGGTTTTGGAACCTTACAGGAAAATCAAAGAATATCATCATTCAAAATATTGCAAAACATTTCTCCTTACATAGAATACCATTCTCATGCACACATTATTTACAATGGCAACAAAAAAACAAAATGTGTAAATTTTTTTTTCTACTCTTTATACATAGCCTTTTGTTTAGTCTTCTTTGTGTTTTTGATGAAAGGGATTTTGAAACCTTATAGGCAAATCACAACTAGTTGGATATAGAGATACTTTTTGTTGGGCAAAGTAAAAACTAGCCTATGAATTGCATTGACATCCCATCTTTATTGAAATGGGATTTTAAAACCTTATAGGCAAATCATGTTGGTATAAGAGTGTCATCATTGTGAAGATTTTATGTTTACATGGTATAGTAATTCCATACACTAAAATTATTTACAATGGCAACAAGAAATAAAAAATGCAAAAAAAATTTCTCGGGCTCTTTATACAAATCCTTTTCTTCAATCCGGTCTACATTTTTGAAAGGGATTTTGAAACATTATAGGCAAATCATAATGACTCACTAGAAATAGGGATACTCTATGTTGCACTAGTAAAGACTAGCCCATGTTCACTTCACTGGCATCCCATCTTTATTGAAAGGGATTTTGAAACCTTATAATAAAATCAAGCTCGCATGAAAATATCGTCATTCAAATGTTGAAAATATATTCTTTTTACATGGTATCTAAGAAGCAAATATATTATTTTTACATGGTATACCATTCTCTTACATTGAGAAGATTAAGGTTATTTACAATGGCAACAAGAATAATAAGTGCAATTTTTTTTCTCTCTTTATACAAAGCCTTTTGTTCAATCTACTTTGGAAATAGGCAAATGTTGCCTGGATGGAAATAGGTATACTCTATGTTGCGCAAGTAAAAACTAGCCCATGTTTGCTTCATTGGCGTCACATTTTTATAAGTTTCTTTATATCCTAAGAGGGAGATATCCCACTCTTTTAGGGATAAGTGCTCAATTACCCAAAGTGTAACCATATCGGCCTTGATCCCACTTGGTGGGCCATGTGGCAGTTTTCCGTTAGATCTTCCACGCCTGTAGGGATAAGGGTTCACTTACTCGATGTGCCACTGCACTAGCCTTTTGATCTTACTAGGCGGAACATATGGTAGTTTTCCATTGGATCTCATGAATGAATGACATTTTTTAAAGAGAAAAAACAATTATATTCAAATCTATAACAAAAGATTAACCATGCTACATTAAATTATAGGTAATAAAAGTCATACCTCTCATATAATTTGTTTTATATGATTTTTCAAAAAATGACGAAAATGAAAATCAATGCTAGTGACACCATTGATTCATGATCATGAAATTTAGCTCTGTTTTTCATATATTTAGAAGAATTTCACGATCAATAAGAAATCTTGTTAAACCCTATCAATAAGTAATCAATGTTTCATCGATTAAAATTATGTGTCTAAACCTATAAGAACATCGACTAAAAGGTGCACAAGGATGTTATTTCCATTTGAAAACAATGTAGTAAATCAAAATGTCTCATTGCAAACATGTAAATAGTATCAAAAGCTTCCAATTGAAAGATTTTCAAATTGTCAACATTACTTCCATTTGGAGTGTATAGAGTAAAGTTGTGTATGCTACAAAGCAGGGCTTAACAATTGGAGAAGAGGAAACAATGTAGTAAATCAAAATGTTCCCTAGCAGACATGTAGATGGTATCAAAACTTCCAATTGAACAATTTTTTAATTTCACTAGTTTGACTACTAATCATATTCTAACAAGGACCTTATCTGATTCGCTAAGCTAATCATATTCTAACAAGGACCTTATCGAATTGCTTCTTAGCGAAAGAATGATGACAATCTACCAATTTACAATAGGATATCCACTCATATTCATGCATTCGTAGATAGTTAAATCAAAATTTTCCCTAGATGGTATCAAAACTTTCAATTTAATAGTTTTTTAATTTCACTAGTTTGATTGCTAATCATATTCTAACAAGGACATTATCCAATTGCTTCTTAGCAAAACAATGACGACAATCTGCCAATTTACAATAGGATATCCACTCATATTCATGCATTCGTAGATAGTTACAAGTGCTATAAGCATGCAAGTCTTGTTCCCTAGCAGACATGTAGATAGTATCAAAACTTCTAATTGAACAATTTTTTAATTTCACTAGATTGACTGCTAATCATATTCTAACAAGGACCTTATCCGATTGCTTCCTAGCGAAACAATGATGACTATTTGCCAATTTACAATAGGATATCCACTCATATTCTAACAAACGAAGACCTTATTCGATATCCACACATATTCATACATTCATTGATAGTTACAAACACTATAAGCATGCAAGTCTTGTAAATAGCCTAAAACCTGTGCAACTACCAATGGCATAAAGAAGCCTCCTATTAATATTAAGTTACTTAATATAAGTAAAGAAGCCTCCTAAGTTTATATAAGTATGCGAGTCTTGTAAATAGCATAAAACCTCTCCTATTAAATTGATATAAGCATGCGAGTCTTGTAAATAGCATTTAAATTGATATAAGCATGAGCTTTGTAAATAGCATAAGGTTGAAATAGCATAAGGTTGATATAAGTATGTGAGTCTTGTAAATAACATAAAACCTCTCCTATTAAATTGATATAAGCATGCGAGTCTTGTAAATAGCATTTAAGTTGATATAAGCATGAGTCTTGTAAATAGCATAAAACCTTTGCAACTACCAATGGCAAAAAGGAAGCCTCATATTAAAGTGATATCCAAAATGCATAAAACCTCTGCAACCACTAACCGATGACATGAGTCTTGTAAATAGCATAAAACCTTTGCATAAAACCTCTGCAACTACCAATGGCATGAGCCTTGTAAATAGCATAAAACCTTTGCAACTACCAATGGTAAAAATGAAGCCTCATATTGAAGTGATATCCAAAATGCATAAAACCTCTGCAACTACCAAATGGCATGACATTGAAGCCTCCTATTGAGTTGATATCCAAAATGTGTTGATATTACAACTTCACAAGGTAAGGTTCTCATCAATCCCTTCAACAATCCCTTCAACAAGTCCATCAAAAACAAAGGCTGAGTAATATGAGCATTATTAGATCAATTGAAAATTTTGCTTGTAAATATATGTATCAATATAGGAGCATTATATGAGATTCTCATCAATCCCTTCAACAAGTCCATGAAAAACAAAGAAAGGTATAAGCATTATCATATCAATTGAAAGTTTTTTCTGTAATCAATATCAATATGCATTATTGCATCAATTGAAAGGCTGCAGCAATATGAGCATTATCTGTATCAATATCAATATGCATTATTGCATCAATTGAAAGGGTGCAGCAATATGATCATTATCATATCAATTGAAAGTTGTTTTTTTAATATCTGTATCAATATCAATATATGAACATTATATAAGCATTATTGCATCAATTGAAAAATATGTATCAATATATGAACATTATTGCATCAATTGAAAAATATGAGAACATTATATGAGCATTATATTATCACACCAATTGTATCAATATCAATATATGAACATTATATGAGCATTGCTGCATCAATTGAAATATATGAGAACATCATATGAGCATTATATTATCACACTAGTTGAAAGTTTTTTCTGTAAATATCTGTATCATTATATGAGCAATATAATATCAATTGAAGGTTTTTTCATGTAAATATCTGTATCAATGTATCAATATATTTAAACAATAGTGTCATCAAACAAGAAAGTTCCTGGAGTCAATTGCAGAAATAATAGGTTTAAAAAAAGGTGACTTAGCCACGAAAATTAAAGCACATGCCAAAAAAAAGACAACGTTGAATCAACTGCAGAAATCTGCATAATTAATGTTTTCTCAATTTAATTACTTCAATCTCAACTCCAATAATATTCAACCCAAAAATGCTGATTCAGTTAATAAATATAATATTCCCGAGCCTGACCAAGCTTATGCATAAACCAGGTTTGTCTGAATGCACATGAACATATGAAAGAAACCCAAACCAGGTTTGTCTGAATGCACATGAACATATGAAAGAAACCCATGTGGTACAAAGAAGGATTTCAAAAACGCTGATTCAGTTAATAAATAAATATAATATTCACGAGCCTGACAAAGCTTACGGATAAAGCAAGTTTGTCTGAATGCAAGTTTGTTTGAATGCACATGAACATATGAAAAAAAACACATGTGGTACAAATAAGGGTTTCAAAAATACTGATTCAGTTAATAAATATAAATATAATATTCCCGAGCTTGACAAAGCTTACGCATAAACACGTTTGTCTGGATGCACATATGAAAAAAACTCACGAAAAAAACTCATGTGGTACAAAGAAGGGTTTCAAAAATAGACACTGAGAAACCCTCGGAAAGAACATTCATAAATTATGCTCCAATGACAGACTTTCAATTTTTACACGACCTATGCTCCAATGACAGACTTTCAATTTTTACATGACCCAGAAAATTATGCTCCAATGGCAGACTTTCAATTTTTACACGACCTATGCTCCAATGACAGACTTTCAATTTTTACATGACCCAGAAAAAATATTGGGATCAGGATTGCATTTTCATTTACATATCATTTATGTTTGCTGAACAATATCTGATGAAAATTACACTTGATAGAATGTCTCAAAGAACTGGAAAAGTGAGCCATTTCACTGACAAGACGCTGCCATTATTCATTGTATTCTTGTAAATAAAGAGTGGACTTCAGTTTATGTTTGCTGAACAATATCTGATGAAAATTACAATCTTGATATAATGTCTCAAATAACTGGGAAAGTGAGGCATTTCACTGACAAGACGCTGCCATTATTCATGGTATTCTTGTAAATAAAGAGTGGACCTCAAATTGTTCTTATCTTTCCATGTTCAACACAAGTGAGGCATTTCACTGACAAACGTTGCCATTATTCATGGTATTCTTGTAAATAAAGAGTGCACTTCAAATTGTTCTTATGTTTCCATTGAACTACCTTGAGGGTGGTGCCGAACCTTGGTTAAAATTACGATCTTGATAGAATGTCTCAAAGAACTGGAAAAGTGAGGCATTTCACTGACAAGACGCTGGTATTCTTGTAAATAAAGAGTGGACCTCAAATTGTTCATATGTTTCCATGTTCAACACAAGTGAGGCATTTCACTGACAAACGCTATCATTATTCATGGTATTCTTGAAAATAAAGAGTGCAGTTCAAATTGTTCTTATGTTTCCATTGAACTACCTTGAGGGTGGTGCCGAACCTTGGTTACTTAATGATGGATTTAATCCGACAGTACCATTATTTGGGGGGAGGTCCAACACCCCATTTCCCTTCTTACTCTGAAGGCTCCAAAACATGAACTCTGTTTTTCCAAGAGCAAATTGATTCGGTTCGGACGGATGCAATGCAACGACCGGCGAATAGGCACTACTGCTGAATAAATAACCAAACAATAAATTGAATAAATAATATGCCTGTCAAAATCCAAATCTAAAAAATAGATGTATCAACCATGACAGAATGAAAGAGGCCATTTACCTGTTATATGCAGAAGGTGCAATGGCGCAGTGAGGCCTCAAGCTTTCTGCATCAAAGACTCCAACTACCTTTAATAGCAGCTCAGAGGCTCGCTTAAACTAGGACGCTGTATAAGGCACTTGAAATAGGAGCAGATATTCTGCATCAAACACTCCAACTTTACTTGAAATAGCAGCAGATATTCTGCATCAAACACTCCAACCGCACTATCACAGAAGCTCAGAAGCTCGCATAAAGTTTAAACTAGGACGCTGTGACATGAGTATATGAAACTTGAAATAGAAGCGGATATTCTGCATCAAACACTCAACTGCACTGTCACAGAAACTCAGGAGCTCGCATAAACTAGGACACTGTCACGAGTATATATATGGCACTTGAAATAGGAGTAGATAGGGGATCATGAGGAAACCACTGCAAATGCGACCATGTAACAAGGTCATCCAATCAGATAAAGAAGGTAAGTGACATTATATTATTGTCTATGTTTAATTTCATCACTGCTTACTAGTACTTACATAGCACAAGCGCTCCAACTTTCCAACTTAGAAGCATCATATATGGCAAAGCCGACTCTCATGCACAACCAACGAGTGATATCGATCATTATGAAACTGTACTCTTGTATCCCCACTGGTGGTGACCATCTTCCTGGTTGTACAACTTTTGACTTTCGCTTGTGTCACCCATCTATGCCCCACGGGTATAATTGCCAAAAGACGTGGTTGTGAGTACATGAATATTTCTACTCTGGGCATCAGCTCCAGAAGATACCAACACATTCAAAAACATGTGAAAAGACCCGGGTGAAAAAGACAGGCCTATGATTTTCTTTTGGTGGCCCTTGAGCTTTGCTTTTACCTGTAAAAATTGCAGCAAGTTCAGAGCATGCCACATAAAGATGAGTTTTGGTAAAAGGGCACAATGAAGAAAAATGATAAGGATTGGAAGAGATATTCATAGGCGGCACTTCATCAACTCAAACATTGTATATTTGAATTGATGAATCCTCCATGCCAATTGCAATGATGTTATTGTCGTGATGGTGGAAAGACAGAAAAGTGCCTGCAGGAGGTGGCATAAAAGTTGTCATGACCTAGCAGCAGAAGAAGCTAGGTAAAATAGAATTAACAACAAGATTAGAAAGGAAGGCTGCCCAGTTTGGATGCCTAATCAAAAGTGTTTTCTCTATTCTGTTCTCCCAATTTCGATAACTACGGCTTTATAGTCCAAAAGTGACAGGCAGTACCTAAGGATCTCTCCACGAAAGGATATATCTACATCTAGTAATTGTACTAAAACAAAACAAAATGTCTTTCCGCGTTGTTTTTACAAGGTCGACCTTTCGGGCGAATAAAAAAGAAGCAAACAACAACTACTAAAGAACCCCACCTTTCCGGGTGGATTCCCGTCACTCCGCGGCCATTTCCATAGCTTATGGCTAGAACTGGATGTCAGTGCTAAGACAACACACCAGAATTGGTGTATATCAGTTTTACCACCTGCAAGAAATATCACATTACTTGTTTGGATCAATATCGACAGAATTTGTAGAACATAAAACTGTAAGTATGCCAACCTTTAGTGTTTTCTGTAATAGAGGGATGATTGCATACCTTGCTCGCATGTCTTCTGTCAGGGAACCTGGGAGACCTACACTGACCCGAATCAATGATCTCAGTCAATTTCCAGGTCTTTCTCTCCTCTGTGACCTCATCTAAAAGGCTTCGTTTAACATCTGGGGTCCGACTGTCTGTCTATACTGCTCTACACACATGTCATCTCGAGTGTCAGTCTTCAGATAATTGTTAGATTTCATTGATCATATCATCCTAATCCTATACAGGATATGCCAAAATAATGGCTAATAGAGCATGTGAAAGGGGAAAAGAACAAAATCCTATGCCATATGGAAACTTGAAAGCAACAATATCTGGACTCTTGAGTGAAAGTTTAGAAAATGATAAGATATATGTAACAAACTAAACTGAATAATGCTTGACCAATATTCTAGATCCTAAGGAAATCATTCTAGGAGAAAGCTCTTACAAAATTGGTCATTGACAATGCAGGTGGAAATCTTTCTGAACGTTCTATAGCACTCGAGGGAACCAAAAGCGTTCTATAGCACTACGAAGGGAACCAACTGAATAACGCTGGACCAATATTCTAGATCCTAAAGAAATCATTCTAGGAGAAAGCTCTTACAAAATTGGTCATTGATAATGTAGGTGGAAGCCTTTCCGAACGTTCTATAGCACTACGAAGGGAACCAGAAGCGTTCTATAGCACTATAGAAGGGAACCAGAAGCAGTGACTGCAGGAGGCATGGCATTCACAATTGGAGTCTGCATCGTAAAAATGAATGATTTAGTTAGAGTTTAAACTTTAACATTAATTAGCAGTGCGTGTACACAGTAAATGTGCATGGACGAAACAATTTACCTTCGTTGCCATTGTCTCTGGTGGCACCCTATTTGAATTTACCTTTGTTGCCATTGTCTCTGGAGGCACCCTCGTTCCTTCAAAGAATCTACTCTCCAGCGTGCAAATTTACCTTTGTTGCCATTGTCTGTGGTGGCACCCTCGTTCCTTCAAAGAATATACTCTCCAGCGTGCAAATTAAGCGAATTGTCTCTGGTGGCACCCTCGTTCCTTCAAAGAATCTACTTTCCAGTGTGCAAATTAAGTGAAATCCTTCTGCGTTGGGTAAGTTCTTTATGCCATTGTCATTCATTGTGACTGCCAATGGGGAACCATCTTCGGTGAAACGAAGATGGGGACTAACCTGGAGCTTTTTGGAAATAAAGCAAGATTATACATTGAGATGCGATCAAGAAAATTTAAAATAATGTTTTGAAACTCTAAAAATAAACCATCCTCAGTGACTGCCGTAGGCATGGCATTGTAAAATTGGAGTCTGCATTGTAAAATTGATCTAGTTAGAATTTAAACTTTAACATTAATTAGCAGTGCATGTACACAGTAAATGTGAATGGACGAAACAATTTACCTTTATTGCCATTGTCTCTGGTTGCACCCTGTTCCTTCAAAGGATCTACTCTCCAGCATGCAAATTAAGTGAAATCCCTGTCCCTCTGCATTGGGTAAGTTCTTTATGCCATTGTCATTGATGGTGACTGCCGTAGGGAACCATCTTCGCTGAAACGAAGGCGTGGACTAGCTTGGATCTTTTTGGAAATAAAGCAAGATTATACATTGAGATCTACTCTCCAGCATGCAAATTAAGCGAAATCCCTGTCCCTCTGCGTTGGGTAAGTTCTTTATGCCATTGTCATTGATTGTGACTACCATAGGGAACCATGTTCGCTGAAACGAGGGCGTGGACTAGCTTGGAGCTTTTTGGAAATAAAGCAAGATTATACATTGAGATGTGATCAAGAAAAATTAAAATAATGTTTTGAAACTCTAAAAATAAACCATCCTCATATCCGAAAATAACTTCTTACCGAACTACCCTCAACATCAATTGTTGTTATTAGGATGTTGGTGTTATCCATTTCCCAGACTTTATTTGAAATTCATCAAAGAACCTATTCCTGGTAGTATCAAATTCCACAACACCTAAGGAACACTTCCTAAAAGGAGACCCTCACTTTCATTCCACTCAACCACTCAACCAAGTGTGAATCACCATCTTTACTTGTTCCACAAGAGAAGAGCCTAATCAAAAAATACAAATGATTATCTACTTCAGAAAGGACATGGACTTGACAGAGAAAATATACAAATGATTATATACTTCAGAAAGGACATGGACTTGATAGAGAAAATATAGAAAATTGGAGAAATTAAAATTCAGATCCACATGAAGGCACTTCACAAACTAAACACCATTCCAAGTTAACATTTTACCTTGTTCTATCATCACTATAAGGCCCAGAGCATCATAGTCCACCCTATATCCCGCAAGATCATACAACTAGGTTTTGATCTTTCAACCAATAGCTGTAGAAAAAATAAACTGCATATGAACAAAGAATCATAATCCATCCATCTTTATTGTAATAAAGTATTTGTCATATGGCCAAAAATTCATTTTACCTTGTTCTATTATCACTATAAGGCCCAGAGCATTATAGTCCACCCTATATCCCACAAGATCATACAACTAGGCTTTGATCTTTCATCCACCCTATATCCCGCAAGATCATACAACTAGGCTTTGATCTTTCAATCAATAGCTGTAGAAAAAATAAACTGCATATGAACAAAGAATCATAATCCATCTATCTTTAGTGCAATAAAGTATTTGCCATATGGCCAAAAATTCACAAGCAGCCAAACATCAAACAAATCAAAACAACTAGAATATAATATTCGTCAACTGCAATTCACATAAATTCTTCAGGTATCAATGAAAAAAGTACCTGAATATTTTCTTATTTTCTTACTGGTGAGGACAAACAGAACATACAGAACATATAGCTACTTCATGGCCTTCAAATGTGTACTGCTTTTGACCAGTTACTGCATCGCACACCTGCAAGCATAGAAAATATTGTTTTCCTTTTCTTTTCTAAAATTTTCATATACAGATAAATAAACAACTATTAGAACGAGTCTTGACACATATGATAAAGCAGATTACCACACATATGATGATAAAGCAGATTACCTTGATGGTCTTATCATCCCAACATATAACTATTATGAAGAGCTGGTAGCTAGGGTTTGAAAAAGCAATATCATTCACACCACCAACATTTGCGTCAATCTGTTTAAATTATATCAATGTTAATAGATTATACTTTCAATACAAAATTAATTTTACACACCTACAAAGAATGTACAGGTTGGCTTTTAAGCATGTAAGCAAACCTTTAGATGTTGTCTCAAATCGCCTGGCATAGTATAAGAATTTATGTGAACTATATGATTGGAAAACACAACTCCTATACCACAAATGCAGGCATGTCAGTGTCTGAATAGAGGGCTTAACACACCATTATAAGAATATATGTGAACTATATGCTTGGAAAACACAACTCCTATAACACAAATGCAGGCATGTCAGTATCAGAATAGAGGGCATAGCACACCACCATTATATTGGTGCGCAACCAACCAAAAGGAGGTTAGAGGCATTTGTAGATGGAATTATTACAAATCCATCACATTGTTGTATAAAGAAGGAAATGATATCAAAACAACCAAAAGGAGGTCAGTGTCACATTGTTGTATAAAGAAGGAAATGATATCAAAACAACCAAAAGGAGGTCAGTATCAGAATAGAGGGTGTAGCACACCATTATATTGGTGCGCAACCAACCAAAAGGAGGTTAGGTTAGAGGCATTTGTAGATGGAATTATTACAAATCCATCACATTGTTGTATAAAGAAGGAAATGATATCAAAACAACCAAAAGGAGGTCAGAGGAATTTGTATACAGAATTATTACAAATCACTCACATTGTTGTATAAAAAAGGAAATGATATCAAAACATCTTATTAAGGAATAAAGAGTAGAGATTAAGTTACCAAGGACTGCCCCATCTAGGCTCCAAATATAACGATTCACTGATGGATTTTTCACAAGAGCAGCCTATAAAAACAAAACAAAACATATATAAGAGTTTACCTATGATGGATTTTTCACAAGAGCAGCCTATAAAAACAAAACAAAACATATATAAGAGTTTACCTATGATACAACTGGATTTTTCTCAAGAGCGGCCTATAAAAACATGACAAAACATGTATAAGAGTTTACCTATGATACAACTGGATTTTTCACAAGAGCAGCCTATAAAAACATAACAAGACATGTATAAGAGTTTACCTAAGATCAGTGTTAATGATCAATTCCAATAAAGAACTCTAAAATCTTTTCAAGATCAATTCATACATGTGCATTTTTTCAATTTAAATCACAGAATTAATTTATGAAAAAATAATCTACCCACATGTGAATGGCCAAATTTCCCAAACCTTAAAGGTCTTGCAAGCTAATTTTTCTCTAGATTCCACTTACCAAACTACAATGTCACAAACATTTGTTCCAACTGATCAATACAGCCCGCAATCCAAATTTGAAGCACTAGCCAGTGTGAACATATTTATAAATATATGTAACTTCACCCGACCCCTCAGGTGGGGTTACTACTAGAGGAATGGGGTAAGGGTAATTATATATATATATTATTTTCCGTTAATTCTAAGTTAATGGTTCCATATATATACTAACTATGCCCGCCAAAATCCAATGACTTCCACTCTTCGCATTATTCCAATAAAGAACTCTAAAATCTTTTCAAGATCAATTCATACGTGCATTTTTTCAATTTAAATCACTGAATTAATTTATGAAAAAATCATCTACATGCATGTGAATGGCCAAATTTTCCAAACCTGTAAGGTTCTGCAAGCTAATTTTTCTCGAGATTCCACTTCCCAAACTACAATGTCACCAACATTTGTTCCAACTACAATGTTAATTCTAAGTTAATTGTTCCATATATATACTAACTATGCCCACCAAAATCCAATGACTTCCACTCTCAGCATTATTCCAAAATCCAATGACTTTCACTCCGCATTATTCCAATAAAGAACTCTAAAATCTTTTCAAGATCAATTCATACATGTGCATTTTTTCAATTTAAATCACATAATTAATTTATGAAAAAATCTACCAGCATGTGAATGGCCAAATTTCCCAAACCTTAAAGGTCTTGCAAGCTAATTTTTCTCTCCCAAGATTCCACTTCCCAAACTACAATGTCACCAACAATTGTTCCAACTTCCAACTGATCAATAAAGCCCACAATCCAAATTTGAAACACTAGCCAGTGTGAACATACTTATAAATATATGTAACTTCACCCGACCCCTCACCTCAAGTGGTGTTACTATTAATGGGGTCATCATATATATATTATTTTTATTTTTTATTATTTATTTATTTATTTTTATTTTTTCGTTAATTCTTAGTTAATGGATCTATATATATACTAACTATGCCCACCAAAATCCAATGATTTCCACTCTCCGCATTATTCCAATAAAGAACTCTAAAATATTTTCAAGATCAATTCATACATGTGCATTTTTTCAATTTAAATCACATAATTAATTTATGAAAAAATCATCTACCTCAATGTGAATGGCCAAATTTCCCAAACCTTAAAGGTCCTGGCAGCTATTTTTTCTGGAGATTCCACTTCCCAAACTACAATGTCACAACATTTGTTCCAACTACAATGTCACCAACATTTGTTCCATGTGAACATATTTATAAATATATGTAACTTCACCCGACCCCTCACCTCAATTGGAGTTACTATTAGAGGAATGGGGTAATTATATATTTTTTCCATTAATTCTAAGTTAATGGTTCCATATATATACTAACTATGCCTGCCAAAATTGAATGACTTCCAATCTCCGCATTAGCCAGTAGTGCCTTCTGAGTGGGTCCTACTGAACACATCACCCCGCTCACCCTCTCCCGGAGCTTGCAATTATCCCAGCACAATGTCGGGCTGACCTGGCTCTGAGTCCTTCCTCCGCCAATGAGAGCTCTGTCGGGCTTGTGTGTATGGCCACGCAACAGACCAAAGTCACACCGTTCGGTCCCTTCTGGCGCACTGCCAAAAGGGCCCCTTTTACTTCCTGCCAAAACATATATATACTAACTATGCCCGCCAAAATCCAATGATTTCCACTCTCTCTATTAGCCAGTTCCTTCTAGGTGGGTCCTACTGGACACATCACCCCGCTCACCCTCTCCCGGAGCTTGCAATTATCCCAGCACAACGTAGAGCTGACTTGGCTCTAGGTCCTTCCTCTGCCAATGAGAGCTTTGTCGGGCTTGTGTGTATGGCCATGCAACCAACCGAAGTCACACCGTTCGGTCCCTTCCGGCGCACTGCCAAAAGGGCTCCTTTTACTTCCCGACGCATTTCACTTACCGGGTTACTGAATGGTGGGGTTGTATGGCCTCTTCCCCATTGGTCCGCCACAACCAACTCCTTGCTGCCACCGCAACCACTCCCACGTCATCTCGTTTTCCTTCATCTTGGCACTTGCAAATTGCCGACCCTCTTCATCTCTTTTGGGGTCATGGCATCGAGCCAACATGGTTGGCAGGACCCTTCTCCACCAATAGGATGGTGTGTATCGCTATTGTGGAGTGACTTACGTCATCCCGCTAGCAACTTACTGAATGGTGGGGTTGTATGGCCTCTTCCCCATTGGTCCACCACAACCAACTCCTTGCTGCCACTGCAACCACTCCCACGTCATCTCATTTGCTCTCATCTTGGCGTTTGCAAATTGTCGACCCTCTTAATCTATTTTGGGGTCATGGCATCGAGCCAAAATGGTTGGCGGGACCCTTCTCCACAAATAGGATGGTGCGTACTGCTGTGTGGAGTGACTTACGTCATCCTCCTAGCTTACCTCTTGACGCTTTACATTTGACTCCCGCTTTAAACTTCCGGGTGAAAAGCATCGATTTGACTCGGCAAGTGGTCGGTCACTGACCCAATAGCACCACGACAACAATGCGGGCCGAGCCACGTATCCCATAAAATCTGACTTGGCAAGTGGCTGGTCACTGACCCAATAGCACCACGGCAACAATGCGGGCCGAGCCACGTATCCCCTCTACATCATCCCACTTCTTTTCACCCAACTTTTCTTTGCTCATGCCTTTAGAAATGTTCTGGGGTAAGACCTCTGGGTTCTATCTTTGGGCCACGTCAGTTTGGTGTGTCGCACCCCTGCACGACCCTTGCTCCCGATTGGGACATGTAGTGGCACCGCCACCTCATCCCACTCCCTTCTGCTTGCTCCTTATGCAAGTGCTCTGGGGAAACCTAATGTGATGACCTATCAGGTAGGTCAATCCCCAACCAATAACATAACAGCTGGAGTTGCGTGGCCACCATCATGTCTCGACTATCACCATTCTGTCCTGGTTAGCCCCTTTTGCCTCCTGCAACAATCTTCCAAGGTATTCCTTCTAGGTTTCACCTCTGGGCCATGTCAACACTCTCGCGAGAGGGAGATCGACCCACCCCAATGGGAGGTTTCCACAGCTAGGGCTTGATCTGCGAAAGGATGAGGTTGCCCAATCTTTCTTATAATTTCGGGGCTTGATCCCTCTGTGTTGCAACAAGTTTTTCTTTTCATTCTTCGCCATGGCTCAGCTAAGAGACTTCAGCCCTGCCTCAAGTGACGTCTCAAATGGGGATCTCCACGATCACCGAAAGAAAAAACTCTACTACTTCACAGACTTCCTTGAGCTAGTATTTTCGGCCCATAGTATTAAAAATCAGTTGGTTTGAACCGGTTGAAAAACTAGATCAACTACTCTCATTTGCCCTTTTTTTAGACAAGTCGAGCATAAACCGGCCAATTCATTGCCAGACCGATCGCAGACCCACTAGAGGCATTCTTGGAGGCTTGTGAGGTGGTTTGTGTTGAAAAGTGTAACTAGGTTCAGTGTTCATAATGACATGTGTAATTGTGATTTTATGTAAATGATGTAAAGAAGAAAAATAAAACTATTTTTGTAATGTTTTTCTCACGGGTTTCATGAGCAAGGAATTTTATTTTAGTTAAGGCTCCCATTATGAGCCTTTAGGGTTGGTCATCATGTCATACATAGAGTCTAGGGAGTCATTGTCATGTATTGAAGACATGTTTCACATTGTAAAAAAAAGTTATTTTAATATGTAAATTACCCTCCAAGACCTTGTCACAAGCTCACCTTCAAGTCGGCCTAAGGATTCTTAAAAAGACATGTCGGCCTAGGCACCTGTTCAATCGGATGCACTGAACATATAAATAGGCAACTCGACCTCCATTTGAAAGATAGAATTTCGGTCAAGAAGAAGGCAGAAAAAAGTGCGAAGTTCTCAAGAATGCAACCTCATACCCAGTGAGAAGGAGAGAAAGATCGAACTCATTTGGCACTGTTTTTGGGTTAATATATTCACGTGTGATAGAAACTAGGGTTTTTGCAATAGGGTTACATATGTCTTGGTAAATGGGTAGCTCGACCTCCATTTGGAAGATAGAATTTCAGTCAAGAAGAAGGCAGAAAGAAGTGCGAAGTTCTCAGGAAAAGCAACCTCATAACTAGCAAGAAGGAGAGAAAGATCGAACTCATTTGGCACAGTTTTTGGGTTAACATCTTCACGTGTGATAGAAACTAGGGTTTTTGCAGTAGGGTTACTTCTGTCCTTGTAAAAGACAAAGGGTCTCCACTCAATCACCATTGCTAGTTGACATAACAGGGAATAGTCCTCAAAGTAAGCGAAGGAGAAGCACACCAAGAAGAACCATAATTCAGCCCACATGTGTGCCTTTGTAGTGATTTCAGGCAGCCGAAACTTCAGAGTAGTCGAGATTAGTAGTGCATGAAGGCAATTTGACTTGTGTTAACTTGTGCAAGAAGGAGAAGCAGTGAAGAAGGATCTCGTGACTTGGTCTTGGAGAGGTAAAATAGGTCAAGGGTCTTGGTCTTGCTATTAGTCAATTGAAGTCTCTATAAGAAGAAGATTTTGTTTGGGTTTTGCTCTCAAGTTGGAGAGGTTTTGGCCCTGGCTGATTGTCTACATTCTGTGTCTATGGTCTCTTTATTATTTATGCATTGGTAGTTGTTTGATGAAGAAGAACATAATAATAATCTAAGAAAAGAGAAGTTCCTAATCTAAAGGAGTAAAAAGCATTCACAAGCAGTTATCATTGTGTCTATGGTCTCTTGATTATTTATGCATTGGTAGTTGTTTGATGAAGAAGAACATAATAATAATCTAAGAAAAGAGAAGTTCCTAATCTAAAGGAGTAAAAAGCATTCACAAGCAGTTATCACTATAGAGAAATTACCTAATCTTGATGCCCTAGGTTTCTCAATAGTTTGGAGGGAAAATAAGGGTTGTTTCCCTCCAAAAACAACCCCTCCAAGCCAATAAAAGGAGTTCTCCCCTCTCATTTGCCTCACACATCTCATTTAGAGTTTTTGTAAGATTCATTGTGAGCTTGGAAAGTATTGAGTTTTTGTTGGAGTAGTGGAACAACAAAGCGTTTGAGCTAAGTAGTAGCTACCATGCCAAAAAAATCCAAGGATACTGCATGGGCTCACTGTGGTATGATTGATGACAAAATGATCTGCAAATATTGCCAAAAATCTATTGAAGGAGTGGGTATTAACAAGTTCAAGCAATACTTGGTTGGGATAGGAGGCCATGTAAAGCCATATGGAGCACAAAATGAAGTAATAGGGCATATTAGGGCAAAATACCTTCCGAAGTTTGAGACTCAAGTCACTGAACAAACATAGAAGATTGTGACTCAAGCAATTGCAAAGTTTGGGAGTCGAGACTCAACCAACTGAGTTTGATCATGATGAGAAGTTTCAACTTTCAAGTGATAATGTTGATCACTAATATCATATAGGTAGACTTGTAGTAGGCTAGTGGCCCCATAGCTTGTAGGCTTTGTTTTTGAACTATAGAGGACATTTAGAGCCTCATTAATTATATATTTTGTTGCTGATAGGTATTGCACTTCCATTTTGATATATTCACCTTTACATGGTAGATATATGAGCAAACTTTGCATATTTTGTGTCTATTGGTTCAAAATCATGGTTTTAAATCTTAAAAATATTTTCTTTTCATTAAAATTAATTATTTCATTGAGATTTAACCAGCCTCAGTTTGACTGATTCCGATTTGAAACCTGGTTTATTAGGTGGACCGGTATGGTCACCAATTCCAGTTTTTAATACTATGTTTCGACCATGGATCTACCTCAGATCTAACCAGTCCTGGTTTGAAACCCAATTTATTAGGTGGACTGGTCCAGTCACTGGTTCTGGTTTTTAATACCATGTTTCGACCATGGCTCTACCTCAGAGGTTCGGCAGGCCTCCAGATCAACTTCAAAGCTTCATGTCGAAGTCAATGGTTTATTAAGGCATTCCATGGTACTACCCCTCCTGAGTTTGTCAATGGTTTATTAAGGCATTCCATGGTACTACCCCTCCTGAGTTTGGGCGAATCTAACTCCAAGGAGTTCTTGGCCTGCTTGCATTCCCCATTCTTGGATAGGAAATCCCATGCATGTCAACGTAGGTGCTTCAATGGCCATTACCTACCATGGGCTTGGTGTGGACTCCTAAGAGGTTTCCACCTTGCTCGCCACACACCGACAATGCCAGAATCCATGTCGAGCCTGTAAGAAACTCCACGACGCTACGCAGAATCTTCTGGTGCCTCACCAACGACACTAGGACACCAAAGAAAGATATACAACCTGCTCAAAATGCAAGGCTAAAGGCCATTTAGGTAAAGCTGATGGGCTCATCTGTCCCCAAGGGAAACAACCCCCAATGCTCATGCAATGCTTGCCATGCGACAAAGCAGCTTGTAACATAGGTAAATAAATGGATGTAAGCGAATGCAAACCCTACTGAGTAGACAATCTTCAATGTAACTGTTTCTTATTAATAAAGGGTCTTTGAGCCCACTATTTCAAGTTTTATTCCAAGCTCCTATGGCTTTGCTGCGGCTTGCAACATGGCCTTATCTTCCTTTATCATTCATTTATGTGTTGTTCTTGTTATAGTTAAGCATTTCATTCGGCTTAAGGTTCAACTCAACATTATAGTGTGGTTCTTATTATCATATGGTTTATTACACATTTGTGCATCTATTGTTCTGTGATCAACACCAACAAGTTATTCACACATAATCTTATTTCTAGTTCAGAAGCTCATGCTTACTAAACTTATTTAACAATATCACTCATTCCAAATAAACAAAACACAAGCAGATATATATATATATATATATATATATTCAGCATGTCCATCAATATCATATCTACATCAAAATGCATCCACATATTTATACTTAAAAAACACAAATACAGTTCCATAATCCAAAACTATCACAATTAAGAATGCATCATGGTTCATCAAAAAATAAACAAGTACTAGCAGATACTTATCTTTAAACTTGTAAGGCAACTGAGTTTGGGACAAGGAATCTCCAACCAATCATAGACAATTGCAGCCACCCTTACTTACCACCATCACCCCGAGCCATATTCCAGAGTCTGAGGGGGATACTTGCTTAAGGGGTTAAAACACTAGCTACCAACCAAAACAGGGATTCCAAAAGACCTCCTTCCTCAATCCCACCAGCGGAACAATGCTTCCTTCGACAACACAAGGAGTCTCACATAGGGATTCACCCCTTTCGAGGGAGTCCATAATCCACTGTTACAACAATGCAGTAGCCACAAGTCATCAATTAGATCTTCCTTTGATGTTGCTTCAGCATGGCCTCTTCCCAAGTTGTTAGAAGGCTCCAAGGGACCCAAGCTATTACAAAGCTCCAAAGATTCCATCCCAACCCACAGACTTCAGGGACCCAAGCTATTACAAAGCTCCAAAGATTCCACCCCAACCCACAGACTCCAGGGACCCAAGCTGTTATAGGGCTCCAAAGACCTTTGTCTCAACTCACAGCCTACTGGGACCCAAGATGTTACAAGGCTCCAGGGATCCTATCTCAACCCACAACCTCCAAGCAACCAGAGAACCAATCCCCTTCTCTTCTCTTCTCTTCTCTTCTCCTCTTCAGAATTGCTTGTCGATTGTTGTCGCTCGATGCTCCAAATCTTCTCTGCCTTCTCTGTCTGCCTCTTGCACACCTGAGTTCAAATGGGTGTCTTCCCCTACCTACTTCAAGCTTTTCTCTCGAATGAATCCTCCTCCTGTTGTTGTTTATTTTATTTTTTTCCTTGTTTTACAGGGACTGTTGCGTCCTTGTTGCGCTGCAGTGCGCGGTCTCTCTGTTGGACTTCTTGTTTGCTTTTCTTGTTATTGTTTCTCAAGCAACATGGGCCTGTGTACTTTCTCTTGCAGCCCATTTAATTTCAAGAACCCTATGTTGCCAAGAAATGTGGGTTCGAGAACGGCGACGGGTACGTCACTTTTTGAAATAAGGTGTGTGGGTTCTTCGGGGGTATATATATACATTTTATAAATCATAAAATATATGAATTTGTATATTTTCCAACTTTAAACCAAAAAAATATTTACTATTTATGATTTAAAGTTTGAAGATTTAAACATGCACATCATTGAGCATTCAACATTCACATTGAAATTTCATTTACAAGGGTATATAAAACCTACCATGTATTAAAAAAGAGGGTATATAAAACCTACAATGTATTTAAAAAAACACACTGACATGCATAGTTGTAAGCTAACAAGGACCGAATCACTCTCCATTGTTATGAATTACTTTATATATTTACTTATTTTCACATTATTTTATTAATCTCAAGTTGTATCTAATTATCAACGTACATGCAAGCCCCTTAGAAAATCTGCTCCCTTGGCAATTTCTTTCATTAAAGTGATTTTAATGTCAAAAATAAAAACACCAATACTCCCTATTAAATTTTGTAGTGTAATGCAGTCATGTATCCAATTATGAGTTGTAATTTCCACAAATAAATAAATAAACCATTAAATAAAAATGATGATGCCTCTAATGATAAAATAGATATGTTTTGACGCAGCAAAAACCTTTGCATAAACACCAAACAGAAAAAGTGAGGCTTTTTGCATTATTATCTCATATTCATATCCATAAATCATTATTCTCACTAGATTTTCCATCGAATATTTTTGATAAAAAAAGATGTGTTTTAATTTTGAATATAGTCGATCATTTGATTTTCAGTGTGAAGGGGATGCATTCATTTGGCATACCGGATTACCAGAACATAACCTTAGTTTCGAGACCTTACTTGCGAGAACATCAGACTGAAGATTTAACATGCAATACATGCATCATACAAGGCATTCCATATTTTAGTTTAATTTTTTAATTAAAAAACTATATTTCACTACACACGAACCCTAACGTCCCCGATTTTGTGGTTCCACGCACCAGTTATCAAGGTTTGACGCACCCAGTTAGACAAAAGAACCCAAATTTTGGTTGTTGAGAACTTGGTTCTTACTCGGAGAACCTGGTTCTTTTGGGTTCGTTTTGGAAGCATCCGTACCCGAACCTAGTTCTTGTGGATGAGAACTGGGGACGGGTTGACGGACCCCACCCCTTGGTTCACGAACCTGTGCAACATAGCAAGAACTAGTTCATTAAATTCATGCACTAGCCAACCTTTAATGGTTGTCCAAACAATCCAAGTTTCATGCACAAGAAACCACAACATACCAAGCAAACAATTCTCCTCCCCAGCGCTGGACCCCATGTCCCTTCGACTCAACCCCCTTTTTCAAATTTCACGTTTAGCAAAATATTTACAATGTGTTTTATGAGAAGGCCATGGGTGGGGTTGTTACAATATAAAAGGTACATCTTCCAAATTAAAATAAGGAATTTATTTAAATGAAGAAATGTATTGAATGGAATTTGAAATCACCTAGCAGAATTGTTTGTTGCAGGTGATGGAAATCCATACTCATAATATTTTAACCTTGATTGAGAGTGATTGAGTTGCCTTGTTCAAAAATGAAGAGGGAAATATGTAACAATCCCAACTAAGAGGGCCCAAGGTTATAATGTTGAGGTCAATAAATTAGCAAATTACTTTGTATTATTAGGAGATGGATAAGCATCAATTACTAATTATGAGATGATCAAACTTAATTGCTTAGGGCATCTGAGCACTCATAACTAAAACATAAGCAATAAATTGACTAGTTTAGACAATCCTGGCCAACATGAAGGATGAGGATTATTTGCAGGTGATGGAAATCCATACTGATAATATTTGAACCTTGATTGAAGGATGAGGATTATTTGCAGGTGATGGAAATCCATACTGATAATATTTGAACCTTGATTGAAGGATGAGGATTATTTGTAGGTGATGGAAATCCATACTGATAATATTTGAACCTTGATTAAAGGATGAGGATTATTTGCAGGTGATGGAAATCCATACTGATAATATTTGAACCTTGATTGAGAGTGATTGAGACTTCTTGCCTCATTCAAAAATGAAGAGGGAAATATGTAACAATGCCAACTAAGAGGGCCCAAGGTTATAATGTTGAGGTCAATAAATTAGCAAATTACTTTGTATTATTAGTAGATGGAAAAGTATCGATTACTAATTATGAGATGATCAAACTTAATTACTTGAGATGATCAAACTTAATCGCTTAGGGAATCTGAGCACTCATAACTAAGACATAAGCAATAAATTGACTAGTTTGGATGATCCTGGCCAACATGAAGGATGATGGCCTTTATCCAAGATGTTTTCCATGTATCACACACAACAAAATATCTTCAAGCACCTTTTAACTTTGATAAGAGATGACCCCATATCAACATGTATTTGCTAATCTTACCTTTACCTCTTTTCTCTACATCCATGTATCACACACAACGAAATATAAGGGATGACCCTATATCAACATGTATTTGCTAATCTTACCTTTACCTCTTTTCTCTTTTCTTTTTAACCTTGCTAGTCTATATTAGAAATTTTCCTTGGCTAATCTTACCTTTACCTCTTTTCTTTACATCCATGTATCACACACAACGAAATATCTTCAAGCACTTTTTAACTTTGATAAGGGATGACCCTAAATCAACATGTTTTTACTAATCTTACCTTTACCTCTTTTCTCTTTTCTTTTTAATCTTGCTAGTCTATATTAGAAATTTCTCTTTGATTATACACGAATAAAGGGCCACTTCCCACCAAAAGTGCTTTTGTCAACATTCTCTAGTTGAACTTTGATTTTGGCCCATTTTTGCTTGGTGTTTGAATTTTTTTTTTCCACTTCATCGCTTATGCCTCCAAAAAGACTATTAGCACATTTATCCCTGCTTTGGGAGGATGTCCAAAACCTCCAGACTCGAGAGTTGTGGAAGATTTGTGGGTCTACTTGGATGCTAATATAGAGAGTACTACAAGATAATTTAATAAGTTGAAAGAAGTCATTAAAGAAACTTGGCATTGAACATGATTGACTTCGCTAAAACTCAAAAATTGAAGAAACTGCAACAACTCTCATCATCCACACCAATTACTGACAGATTAGATCAAGCATAAAATAGATGGATAATAGGATGGAAAGGGTGAAGCAAAATGTTGAAATAGAATTGGAATCCTCCCAAGACTGCAATTGCAAGACCGGTACCAGTCATTTGGCAAATACAAACCCACCATTGTTTGAGACAAACCAACATTCAACCTTTAATTTAAACTCGAGTAAGGGAAAAAACAAAGTTGGCTAGAAGTTTCTCAACATTTTGGTTTCATTTTTTCATGAAGCTATAAGACATATTAGATTTGATCTATTGTAAGAAAATTTGCAAGGGGAAATTTTGTCGAGAGACGTGTTGTTTTTCCATGATATTGGAGTCTAGGATAAAATCTTAAATCACTTACGCTACCAATCCAAGTATCACAACAAGACTACTTTGCACAACTGAACAATATACAACAATAAATCTACTAGTGCACAAAATATACAGAACTTTTACAAATTTACACAACCCAACTTTGTTATATTATCAAATTGATAATACAACACTCTAGGGTTCTCGTACCAGGGATAATGGCCCTCTTAATCCACTAGCACAAGAATACAAGATGCAAGATACATTGACGGTCTAGCTGATGTAGCATGTAATTATAGTTGCTTTGTCATATCCTGTACATTGTGGGTCCTTCTCTTTCGTTCTGCAACACTGGCTCTATTGACACACCAACACCTTTAGGCCACTAAACTCGACTCTCCAATCTGCCCTCTAACTAAGCATAAGTCCATCTACAACCAATACACAGGGTCTTCACGCTCACTAGCTTCTCCTTCATCCTTCAAGGCCACAACACTTTGAGACTTCTTGTCCATTGCTGCTCCTCAGCTATTTAGGGACTTCTTCCCACTATAGTTTTCCTGCGCTGCTCTAATGAAGACAAACATAGGGCAGGAGGGCTACCACCTTTCATTGTAAAACGTCTCTTCTCCAACAATGAACTTGGGATACAATCTGCTCCTCTATGACGTCCTTCTTTAGTCCTTCAAAGATCAGTGAATGAGCTCATCA
Organism: Pinus taeda; assembly: GCA_000404065.3. Classification (NCBI taxonomy): domain Eukaryota; kingdom Viridiplantae; phylum Streptophyta; class Pinopsida; order Pinales; family Pinaceae; genus Pinus; species Pinus taeda. The sequence goes on from APFE030977994.1 coordinate 29,419, forward strand.
ACTCTACCACTCCTAACAGCTCATTAGTCCTTCAACACACTGCACTTAGGGCACACTCAGTCTACTCTCATGCTGCCCTTCAATAGTCCACAAGTGTCCAATCCAATGTCCTCTTCTAGGACCTCTACACCCACTAGCAACCAACCATCAACAAGAGATCATTTGCAACACATTGTTGCTATCCTCTTGCCTCAACATCTGCACATCTAGCAGTCTGGTTAGGGCACACCAGTAGCCCTAAATCCCTGCTCCAATCATGGTGTTTCCTTCTCCAAATAGGCTACTCTTCCTTGTCCTTCCAGGGATACTCATGCATCGTTGTAGGCCTTGAAAGCTCCACAAACCACCTAACAATAAACAAACCTGCTACAACAATACAAACCAGCCCCAAACTCAAGGGATTTACTCAAGGAGAAATCCCTGTTCCAGCTGTGGTCTACTTCTAGTGACTACGACTTGAACGTAAGGGCCTTCACAAGGCCTAACAACCCTCCAAACAAACTCCACAACTCATTGCTCCTACAACAGTACGTGGAGCCCTGAACAAAGATAATATACCACACACATATGCACAAAAAACTCCCAATATTCACCTCAGATCTGTGGCCTAGGTATGCAAGAGAATTTGCACCCAAACCAAAAGAGATTCCTCCCAAAACCTGTGCTCCTTCCTTCCTCCTTGCTTCGCTGTCTCAAATCCACTGTCTTTTTTAGAGGTATTTCTTTGATGTTGAATACACTTGGATGTGATTGGAATAGCCTCCAACCCTTCTTTATTTATACTCTCACATGTCGCTCCATCACAGATTAACTTGGGCACATTCTAACCCTAAGCCAACCTGCTCAATGTGCCAAATTAACGTACAACCAAAAAAAATTAATATCTCCACTTCTAGAGCTCCAATTTGAGTGATTTCCACTGCCCCTTTCTCCTCTAAGGGTCCTCTAACACCTCCATGTGTCAAATCACACAACCTCCTCTTGGTTTTGGCCCCACACAGATGGGTAAAAAACTCCAAGCTTGGGTTCCAAGCCCACAAAGCACTTTTGGGGTACTCCAACCTCCAAACCCTGAACATTAGGGCTTGAAATACCTCCCAAGCTACCAAATCTCAACAAGATGGAGTTTACTCTTGTCATGGTTATGTGCAAGATGAGCCTCTTGTAAGTTCTAGTGGACTACTATCCAATTGCAGGTTAGTTGAGCGCCAATAAATACAATAGGCACAATAGAGAGATTCTCACAATTTGATCCATGTGGAGGTAAGCATAAGAGAAGGAAAGGCCTTAAACATTCACATGTTTTGTTCGAAATAGTCAGGATTGCTTCTATCCACATAAGGCTCTGAATGGACTTCATGTGGAGGTAAGCATAAGAGAAGGAAAGGCCCTAAACATTCACAGGTTTTGTTCGAAAAAATCAAGATTGCTTTTATCCACATAAGGCTCTGGATGGACTTGGTCTTGATGTTAATCTAAAATTAAGCAATCATAGGCTTCCCAATGGATTTGCACTAGATTTTTGAGCGGACTAATCCACGCAAGAAGATGCTACAACCAAGGAGATCAAAGCATTGTTTCTATAAACTACAAGCAATCAATATAGATTGTAGTAAATCTAACTTATTACACACCAACAAATGCCCTTTAATTATTTCAGTTAGAATTTAGACCAGAACACACTGAATTCCCATGACGAAAGCCCTCTCTCTAGAGAGCTTTTGGAATAGAAAATCAAGTAGACTTACTCTGAGAACTTGTGACAGGGGTTAGGTGAGAGAGCTTGGGAAATTATCTAATAAGAAAGAGATTCTGTTGGGTATGAAATTTATCAGTCTTTGCACTTTTCAGTCTAGGAATTCAATGCATATTTTTGCAACATCACATAGGCTGGCAGTTACATACAATAGCATTTCCAATTTGTTGAAAATGTAGCAAGCAAGGTCTTTTACCTTGTGCCTTAGCTAGTGAAAACCTTGAATTGTCCTCATGACCTAGACTTCAGTTGGGATGAGTCATTTCCACTTTACTGGAATAATCATTGAGTTAGCATGGATGAACTTGGTCTTGATGTTAATCTAAAATTAAGCAATCATAGGCTTCCCAATGGATTTGCACTAGATTTTTGAGCGGAACAATCCACACAAGAAGATGCTACAACCAAGGAGATCAAAGCATTGTTGCTGCAAACTATAGGCAATTAAGACGGATTGTAGTAAATCCAACTTATTACACACCAACAAATGCCCTTTAATTATTTCAGTTAGAATTTAGACCAGAACACATTGAATTCCCATGATGGAAGCCCTCTCTCTAGAGAGCTTTAGGAATAGAAAATCAAGTAGACTTACTCTGAGAACTTGTGACAGGGGTTAGGTGAGATAGCTTGGGAAATTATCTAATAAGAAAGAGATTCTATTGGGTATGAAATTTATCAGTCTTCGCACTTTTCCATCTAGGAATTCAATGCATATTTTTGCAACATCACATAGGCTGGCAGTTACATACAATAGCTTTTCCAATTTGTTGAAAATGTAGCAAGCAAGGTCTTTTGCCTTGTGCCTTAGCCAGTGAAGACCTTGAATTGTCCTCATGAGCTAGACTTCAGTGAGGATGAGTTATTTCCAATTTACTGGAATAATCATCAAGTTAGCATGCATAGAGTTGGAGCTTCAGTTAAAGCAGAGTCTTCATCAGTTTGGCTACAGAACGAGGTGGTAGTTAGCAGTTCAGTTAGAACAAGCTAGTCTTCAATCAATATTGAACAAAGCATGAGTTAGATCTCCAATGTTGATTGGAGAGAGCACGAGTTAACAACTCCAGTGATGATTGGAAGAAGAGAGAGTAACACTCTCATTTAGCTCACTATCAGAGCTCAAGTTCTAAATTAAGTTGGGCCTCCTTGCATGGATCGAGGTTCACCTATAAAGAGAGAATGAACACACACATAAATCACATTATTTTGTGCACAAAGGTTTGTGACAAGACAGAGCTCAAGAGTTAGTGTGAGAGAGCCTTGATTGTGGAGCGTAGGAATTGTGTCTTAAAGAATAGGAGGCATATGTGCGCTAGAATTTAGAAGAATTGGTTGTGCACCAGTTGTGTGGAGATGGGGTCCTTAAAAATAGGAGTTGAAGTGCACTAAGAAATAGGGCGAAAAGTGCACTAGGAAATAGGAGATCAGCGCAAGGAATAAGGGGCTCAAGTGCGTAAGGAAGGACGAGCAGAATTGAAGCAAGACGACAAGGTTTGCAAAGCAAGTCAAGGAAGCAACAAAGGAAGACTTGTGTGCAAGAACCAAGATCAACAGGTGGTCAAGTCAAGCTAATATCAATTGCATTAGTAGAGAATTGTGTGAGAAGCATAATGCTTTCTCAAGATAGACAAATTGCTTTTTAATAGATTCAATTGCTCCATGAACAATCAATAAAATAAGTGTGTTAACTTCTGTGATGTGTTTTTATCTTCGTGTTATCAGAGCTACTTTGAAGGGCCAATGAATAAGAGTGTGCACAGTGAAGCAAATGAAAGGGAGTTGAGATAGTCTAGATCATGGAGCAAATGTTTCCGCTGAAGACATGTAGATGTGGTCTTGACTGGATTGGCAGCGAGATTGGCTGGGAGTTTTGGTGGATTGGTAGTGAACCTGGTGAACAACAGTTTTTTGTAGGGCAAATTACTGATCATGGACTTCCTATGACTTGCCATAGATCGTTGGGACAACTCTAGGATTGCTTTAACATGGACAAGATCAGTATGATCGAGATTCCTTCATGTGATGAACAACATATTGGCAAGCTAGTTTCTTCTTTGGGCAAGGATGTTGCATATCCGAGATTGGAGGGATGTTCACGTGTTGTGTTTAACCCAGGAGGATGAGTGCTTGTAGGACTAAATTGCAGTGATGCTGGCCATGTTCGACCGCAACTCAAACTGACCTTGTAAGACACGAGTTGAGTAACACTTTACGCCAATGGAGATCGTGCTAACTCAGAGGGAGTCTAGATTCAAAGGGAGCAACCCCTATGGAAGTGTTGAGATATTTAGGTTCAGATGACATGAGGCAGAGGCACTACTGAGATAACGTGGTTCACTCTACAAAGTATGCTGCAGTGGTAGACACTAGATGGGCTAGTGTCATTGGTGATGATGATGGAGACTTCCTAGTGTTGGAAGTACCTCCCTCGCTAAGAGGGAGTGTTGAGATTGGTAGCTTGGGAAGTACTCCAAACCCTAGGCTATAGGGTTGTGGAGGAATTGGCACCACAAAGTCACTTCTGAGCTAAGAACCCAAGGGTGTGGGCTTTGCACCCAAGCTTGTAGTTGTGAAACAGGGTATGGATTTGGACACTTGGAAGTTGGAGATTGTAGGGCACCTGTAAAGGAATAAGAGGCTGCTTGTAGCACCAAGAGAGGCCTTGTGGGTTGAGAGAAAATAACTTTGGTCATTATGTGGGTGAAGTTGTCTTAAGTTTCAAGTCGGCCTTGAATTAAGGAGACCATATGAGAATGTTAGGCGTCACCCTAAGGAATGATATAAATAGGAGCGAGGAGGAGCCTCATTCCTCACCCAATCAAGTCACTTATTTCTCATGCGAAGATTGAAATAGGAGGCAGAGTCGGCAACCAAGAAGGAGAAAGGATCAAGTCTAGGTAGGGTTGGTTTTGGGACTATTTTGGGTTGTGGTTATGCAGGTAAAGGCAATGAGTAGAAGGAGACTAGGCCGCGACCTTTTAGGACGAAATATGAGCATGAAAACATAAGCACTCTCTAACATGCCAAGATTTTTGAAGTATTGTAGGTGGACGAAATTATGATTCTTGGAGGGCCAAGTAGTCTACTTAGCAGCCAAGGACAGGCCACATTCATCTACATTAGGAGAGAAGAACTCAAAGGTTGTTTGAGTGGTGTGCAGGTGGGTTGGATCTACTTCAAGTTGCCTTAGTTAGGGATGAGTTCTTCAGAAAAAGACTCGCTCAAATCCAAGGGTTTTGGAGAGTAGAAGTGGATGTCTACAAGGAGGAAAAGTGCAACATTGGTGTCCTAGTTTAGGGCAATATTTGGAGCAACCAAGAGAACAATTTTGGGAGGGTTGTAGTGGCTAGCTCCAAGCACTAAGTACGTTCACTTAAGAAGGAATTTGAGGACGGTTAGAAACGCAAAAGAAGGGATACTTAGGACTGATCTTTGAAGGACAAAAGAAGGAAGTCAAGGGAGCAATTTGACTAGCCCAAGTTTGTTGTTGAAGGACTTTTGATAGTGATAGGTGTTGAGCAATCTAGGGAAACAAGATTATGTGATTTCCTTCCTCTGATAACGTGTTTTTATCTGTGTTATCAGAGCTACTTTGAAGGTTCGGTGAACTAGAGTGTGTACAGTGAAGCAAATCAAGGGGAGTTGAGATAGTCTAAATCATGGAGCAGATGTTTCAGCTGAAGACATGGAGATGTGATCTTGACTGGCTTGGCAGCGAGATTCGCTGGGAGTTTTGGTGGATTGGTAGTGAACCTAGTGAACAACAGTTTGTTGTAGGGCAAATTACTGATCATGGACTTCCTATGACTTGCCATAGATCGTTGGGACAACTCTAGGATTTCTTTAGCATGGACAAGATCGGTATGATCGAGATTCCTTCATGTGATGAACAACATGTTGGCAGGCTAGTTTCTTCTTTGGGCAAGGATGTTGCATATCTGAGATTGCAGGGATGTGCATGTGTGGTGTTTAACCCAGGAGGATGAGTGCTTGCAGGACCCGCAACTTAAACTGACCTTGAAGGACACGAGATGAGTAACACGTTATGCCAATGGAAATCGTGCTGACTCAGAGGGAGTCTAGCTTCAAAGGGAGCAACCCCTATGGAAGTGTTGAGATATTGAGGTTCAAATGACATGAGGCAAAGGCACTACTGAGATAGCATGGTTCACTCTACAGAGTATGCTGTAGTGGTAGACACCATATGAGCTAGTGTCATTGGTGATGATGTCGGATACTTCCTAGTGTTGGAAGTACCTTCCTCGCTAAGAGAGAGTGTTGAGATTGGTAGCTTGGGAAGTACTCCAAACCCTAGGCTATAGGGTTGTGGAGGAATTGGCACCACAAAGTCACTTGTGGGCTAAGAACCCAAGGGTGTGGGCTTTGCAACCAAACTTGTGGTTATGAAACCGGGTATGGATTTGGACATCTGGAAGTTGGAGATTGTAGGGCACCAGTAAAGGAACAAGAGGCTTCTTGTAGCACCAAGAGAGGCCTTGTGGGTTGAGAGAAAATAACTTTTGTTATTATGTGGGTGAATTTGTCTTAAGTTTCAAGTCGGCCTTGACTTAAGGAGACCATCTGAGAATGTTAGGCGTCACCCTAAGGAATGATATGAATAGGAGTGAGGAGGAGCCTCATTCCTCACCCAATCAAGTCACTTATTTCTCATGCGAAGATTGAAATAGGAGGCAGAGTCCGCAACCAAGAAGGAGAAAGGATCAAATCTAGGTAGGGTTGGTTTTGGGACTATTTTGGGCCATGGTTATGCAGGTAAAGGTAATGAGTAGAAGGAGACTAGGCCGCGACCTTTTAGGATGAAATATGAGCATGAAAACATAAGCACTCTCTAACATGCCAAGACTTTTGAAGTATTGCAGGTGGATGAAATTATGATTTTTGGAGGGCCAAGTAGTCTACTTAGCAGCCAAGGATAGGCCACATTCATCTACATTAGGAGAGAAGAACTCAAAGGTTGTTTGAGTGGTTTGCAGGTGGGTTGGATCTACTTCGAGTTGCCTTAGTTAGGGATGAGTTCTTCAGAAAAAGACTCGCTCAAATCCAAGGGTTTTGGAGGTAGAAGTGGATGTCTACAAGGAGGAAAAGTGCAACATTGGTGTCCTAGTTTAGGACAATATTTGGAGCAACCAAGAGAACAATTTTGGGAGGGTTGTAGTGGCTGGCTCCAAGCCCTAAGTACATTTACATAAGAAGGAATTTGAGGACGATTAGAAATGCATAAGAAAGGATACTTAGGACTGATCTTTGAAGGATGAAGGAAGGAAGTCAAGGGAGTAGTTTGACTAGCCCAAGTTTGTTGTTGAAGGACTTTTGACAGTGATAGGTGTTGAGAAATCTAGGGAAACTAGATTATGTGATTTCCTTGCTTTGATAATTGCTTGTGATATATTTTTGCTTATCTTGATTAGATTGGTTTTCACCTTAATTATTATTGTGTTCTCTTCATCAAACAACTACCAAACCATAAAGAATAGCGAGACAAGAGGACACAAGATATAAGTGATCAGCCAGGGCCCAAACATCTCCACTTGAGAGGAAAACACACAAGAATTCCTCTCTTCTTATATAATCTTTAATTGACGAATTCCAAGACCTATGACCCTTAACCAAGAACCTCCAAGAGCAAGTCCCTTAACAAGCTTTTCTTCTAGCAGTTCCTCAGCAACTCGTGCAATTTCAACCTCCAGCAAATTCTTGAGCAACTTCGACCAACGAATTATATTGCAAATTCAACCTCTCCAACAGACTCACAACTTCGACCTAACTGTAGCTTCACAATTTCATCTGGCCTTGCAACTGTAGAAACCCTAAAAAAAGAGAGAAACAAAGAGAGGCCCAAAACTTCAATCTCGTTCTTCTTCTTTTTCTTCATCCTTTTCCAGCTTCCATCTTAAGGAAAGTGAACTTGCTTGAGATGTGTCCAAACGAGGTTGAGTTTCTTCTTATACGAATTGGTATCTTTAAGCTGACTTGTACCTTCATGTAGGCCGATTTGATCTTTGTGCCATGACGAGGTCTTGGAGGGTCTTTTGACACTACTTTGACTTAATAAATTTTTCTTTACAATATGTAACATGCCCAAATGGGTCTTCAATACATGAAAATGATTCAATTGACTTTATGACAAACCTAGAAGCACTCAATGGGTGCTTGCCTATGAAATAAATCTCGTTGAGCATGAAACCCATGCCACAAGAACAACTAATAAATTTATTTTTCTTTTTACATTAAATACATAAAATCATGATTACATATGTCATGATGAAGACTAAACCTAGTTACATATTTCAAGTTTCAACAATAGGTGGCTGCCATCCATTCCCTAAGTTTGACTCATTGAAGTAGCATGAGTAGGCAATAGAGGGAAGAAGCCCCTAAGAGTTGTGTTCTTTAAGGACTAAGGAGCCATTAGTGGCAAAGCAATCCCAAAGGAGCTGAGGAGCAATGGTGGGCAGTCTAAAGTTGTTCACAAACAGGGTTGTGTACAACTCAACAAAAGACTATGTCTTGGTTGTTGATGGAATAATGATCAGCTAGAGGGCAGATTGGAACTGTGTTCAGTGACCTAAAGGAGCAGGATCATTTTTAGACGCAGATTGGTGTTGTTGCGGATCAGGAGCCAATGGGCCGAGCATATGTGTTTAGGATACGACCAATTTTGCTCTGAAGTGCACTAGATCAGCTAGTAGGTTAGTATATCTTTCTCAGGGTAGTTTGGTGGTCAAATTTGTTGACATCAAACCTTAGATTGTATGACACTGATGATCCCTACTACGAGAGCCTTAGACAGTTGTATTATAGTTTGTTAATATAACGAAGTTGAGTTATTGAAAAAATTGTAAAAAGTTGTCTATATTTGTGCACTAATTGATTTATTATTGTTTATATTTCGCTATGCAAAGTAGTTTGTTGTGGTATTTGGATTGGTAGTGTCAATGATTCTATGACCGTAACCTAGATTCCAGTACCATGGAGAAACAACAAAATGACCAAAATCCTATAGTGGTCTACTAGCACAATGGTTGATTGGTCGAAGGCTCAGTATGCTTGCTTGCTCGACCTTACCATCCTCCTCTCCAGGGCATGTTGTGTGGGGGTGTGCATGTGATGTGGACCAAATTAGCATATAAAATTAAACATACTGTTTTATGTATATGTCAAACCACTATTTAAGAGGTACTACCTGAGAACCATGCTAGAAGGACAAAACATTGAGCAAACAAGTAATAATAACAATATTTTGTTGGAAAACAACATGACTCACCCAGCCTTTGCGCTGCGTCTACATTTCCTAAGGTATCTTCTCAACTCGACCCTCCCCTCCCAGAAACTATAATTGTAGTCACTCGCTGCACAAAGTAATATTATATATGAGATCACGAATAAACCATGGAAGCTTAAAGGATAAATATACAAAGCGATGAATTAACCATGCACATACCTACCCTCCCTTGGCTAATATTATAACAACAACAATCATGAACAATAATCCCTGAACATGTGAACCCCAATATAACATTTCCATTTATTTCATATCAAAGTTCTAGGAAAAATCTTGAATCTCACACCCATGAACAAGATCATATTACCTTGAAACCATGACAAAATGATAAATCATTATGCAACATTTCTATTTATTTCATATCAAAATTCTACGAAAAATCTTGAATCTCACACCCATGAACAAGATCATACTACCTCGAAACCATGAAAAAATGATGAGTCATTATGCAAATAACAAATATTTCAGTGTATTAAAGGAAATAATATTGTGTAGGAGAAAAGTATGCCTCACCCATCCTCTATGCCATGTTTGTAAAATGTCTAGTGCATCTTCACCACTTGACCTTTGTAGACCATACAATTGTAGTTGTTCACTACATTAAAAAGATCAATATTAGCATATATAAAACATATAATTATTTGAATAGAAAACAAATGGAGCCACAAATTAGCGAAAGATACTTTTAAGTGAAGTGCATTTCATGTAGATATGTTGACTCACCTTCATTTATGAGCAATAACCTCAATTTTCTCTGTTTGCTTCCTTCATTTCCATTTCCACACACAACAAAAGAAACCAAGACAAAACTACAAGGAACATTAAAGAAACAAAAAAAACAAAACAAAGCGAGAGTACAACACACCCAACAAACGAAACCAAGACCAAACAAGAAAAACAAGAAAAAAATTCAAAACAAAGGAAAAGGAGTACAACACAGCATGGCCATGCTCAAACTCAACAAAACAAAACATGCAGACAAGAACAAAGAAAAAAATTGCAAACATCCCCTTCGTACATCATCTCTTCTGCAATGTGCTGTCCTTCGCGAAAGGGAAGAAAGGTGGGTTGAATAAGGTTAAAATACGCAATTAGTAAAGTTAAACATATTTCAAAACTAGTAATTATTCATAATAGGAAACGCACCACTCGTGGAGTTTGTTTTATAACAATGGACACTCTTTTGTATTCCACTTGCTCGTGCTCATAAAGACCAACCATCTACAAAAGATACACAATAAGACATTAGAATCATTATACAAATTAAACTAAAGAGTACGCAATAATTAATCATAATAAGAAACATGCCTTTCTTTAAGATTGTTATATAAAAAGGAAGAGTCCATTTTGTATTTCACAATTGGAACATGCCATCTGCAATAAAGACACAATAAAATATTAGATTTCTAATAAAAGTCAAACTAGAGAATTTGAAGGCATGAACTTCAACAAAAACCATTCATGTAGACAACAACAAACACAAAATTGCAAACTTCCCCTTTGCACATTATCTCTATTGTAGTGTCCTCTCCTTCGTTGAAAGGGAAAAAAGTGGTGTAAATAACATTAAAGTAAAGACAAATAGTAATGGCAAGCATAATTCAAAAGAAATAATTGTTCATAATTGCAAAAATACCTCATCTAGAGTTTGTTATATAAAGATAGACATTCCATTTTGTATTCCACTTATGCTCACCAGAACAAGCCATCTACAACAGATACATAATAAGATATTAGAATCATTATACAAGTTAAACTGGAGAGTTGATGCAACAATCAATCATAATGTGAAAGTTTGAAACATAACTTACTTTGAGCTTTTTTATATAAAGGGGGATGGATAATCCATTATGTATATATTTTACGTATTTTTGCTCACTGGAATCAACCATCTGCAGTAGATAGAAAATAAAATATTATAATTCTAATAAAAGTTAAAATAGAGAGTTGAAAGCATGAACTTGTGAACCAACTTAATTCTAGTCCATTTATATTCCATGCTATATTTCAAAGTATATATAATTTTTCTAAACTAGACGTAATTCTAGTAGGAATAATGCAATCAATGTTATTGCAAGATAAATAATTCTTTTTGTAAGAGGGATCCAATCAAATTTAAACATATTGAACATGTTGAGATTGGTAACTTGGGAGCTACTCCAAACCCTAGGCTACATAGTTGTGGAGGAATTGGCACCACATAGTCACTTGTGGGCTAAGAACCCAAGCGTGTGGGCTTTCCACCCAAGCTTGCGAGTGTGAAACCATGTATGGATTTGGACACTTGGCACTTGGAGATTGTAGGCGCCCTTAAAGGAACAAGGTGACGCTTGTAGCACCAAGAGAGGCCTTATGGACTAAGAGAAAAGAATTTTTATTTAATTATGTGGGTGAACTTGTCTTAAGTTTCAAGTCGGACTTGAATTGAGGAGACAATTTGAGAAGGTTAAACGTTAAACATCACCCTCAAGAATGATATAAATAGGAGTGAGGAGAAGCCTCATTCCTCACCCAATCAAGAAACTTGTTCCTCATGTGAAGATTGAAATAGGAGGACGAGCCCGCAACCAAGAAGGAGAAAGGATCAAATCTGGTTAGGGTTGGTTTTGGCATTGTTTTGGGTTGTGGTTATGTAGGTAAAGACATCGAGTAGGAGACTAGGCCAAGACTTGACGACGAAATATGAGCATTAAAACAAAAGCAGGCCAAGATTTCTGAAGTATTGCAAGTTGATGAAATTATGACTATTGGAGGGTCGAGTAGCCCACTTGGCAGCCAAGGTTAGGTTGCATTCATCTACAGTAGAAGCGAAGACATCAAAGCATGTTGGAGTGGTTTGTAGGTAGGTTGGATCTACTTTAGGTTGCCCTAGTTAGGGTTGAATTCTTCAAAAGAAGTCTCACTCAAATCCAAGGGTTTTGGAGAGCAAAAGTGGACGTCTACAAGGAGGAAAAGTGCAAGATTGGTGTCCTAGTTTAGGACAATATTTGTAGCAGCCAAAAGAACAATTTTGGGAGGGTTGTAGTGGCTTGTAGGATTACAGATGGTCTCCATTTTGGGTTTGGTCTCCTTATATAGAGTCCTAACCTTCCAGAGGGCTACATTAGCACATGTAGGGTGTGTCTAGAGAGCCATGGGCCTCCACAACACCAGATAACATTCCATGGATCCCCAGAGTCATTTAGAGATTGCTCATGGGTCACCGACAAGGAAGATGCACCTGGTTCACCATGCTTAGCCGACCCCACATTTGCACTATACACTTGGCAGATGGTCCAGGATCTATATGATGATGTGGCATCAATTATATCACCATCCTAGCCCTTGTAGATTGACTATAGGCATCTTCGATTTGTTTGGAGACCCATGAAGACATTTATGTGCCCCCACATCCATTTGGGAGCACCACATGTTTATTACTTGGAGAACGAGGAGCCAACCCCTTGTCCACTATTTTTGGAGTCCTATTTCACATTATGACACCTATGGACTTCATTAGACCTCATCTAAGGCCCAACGACACATGATGTTGATCATTCGACCCTCTTGAGAGGCTTACTCCTTTGTTATTGAGCTAGTTCGGTGGGCTTGTCACCAAAAGTACTTGTTATTTTGCACATTATTTTATTCTAGGGGCTAAATTAGGCCTAAGTTAAATCGAATTCATTAGACATTGTATAAATAGATGATGAGTTGATTCATTCTCTCATCATCACTTGGATTAATCCTATTCTCTTGTGAGATTTTCGCTATTCTTTTTGGAGGACGAAATTCAATGGATGGATGAATTTTGATGTTTGGATATCTTCATTTTTGTCTTGAAGCTTCTATATTGGCATATCATGATGATTGGGTATACTTGTTCTCACATGTAAGTGCTCTTTTAATGTTATTTTGTCATTCTTTTATATGTCACATAAATGATGCTGGGATTTTCACTATACTAGGTTGAAATTTTGTTGCTTTTCAAGGATGAAAGGGTATAAATTTGTCTTTTATTAGCATTGCATCATGTTATGGGCCATGTTTGAATAAGTAAATGTTCCATGAGATATTTCATTGAGATTTATCTTGACAAGTCATCACATATTGCATATTGAAGTATAAAGACCTTGAAGCAGAGTTCCTTATGCTCTAATTGTCATGCGAAATTGTTCTAGAGGCCTCCTTGACTGAATGAAACCATCCTAATCATTGGAAACTTCTTGACTCCATTTCTCCCAAAGGAATAGACACTAGTCTTCCGTAGGTGATCACCAAAAAGCATACTCTTTATCACCTCTCCCTCTTTCTTCTAGGCCTAGCCTCCATAGGGGACCTAGGGCATCACATTTCTCTCAAATTGCCCATCAGAAAAATTGGATCTCCTAGCCTCTACTAGTTTGTTGTGTCTCCTAGGAGCCCTCCAATTTTGAAGCCATTTTGACAGTGGAATCTTGAGATATTTCAAGCCCTAGTTCTGAGAACGGATCTTACCCTTTGATTCCCTTGGCTAGTGTCCTCATTGATATCATTATGTTGAGATTGTTCAAATTTCTTCCTTTGATCTCCTTCTCCTTCTCAATTAGGTCGAGCATACCCTTAATTGATCAATTCCACCCCCTTGACCTAGTTGTGGGTCCACTTGGTCCCGTATGGTCCCAAAACTTTTGGAAAGTAATTCGAAAAAGACCGTAGCTTGACTGGGTGGTTAGAAGCGCTTTCCTAGGAGAATATTTCACAATGGAGATTGGTTGTTTGATTGGGCATCTTTGCACTGATGGAGGGCAGCGTGTAGATGTCCAAGTGTGGCCCTTGAAAAGCAGTCATAAAGGGAGTTTGGCAACTGAAGTTGGGTGAAGTTGAAGCCTAATGTGCAACACTTTGATTGACAAAAGTGACTACAAGAAGGCAAATTGTTAGCTCAAATATTGCCTAGCCTAGAGGAGCAGATTGGATCAACCTGTGTTCATTATAGCAAAAGCGACTTACAACAATGATAGGTGGAAACTCTCCTGGAGTCTCTATGTGTTGTTTCTTGAAGGACTAAGGGGTAGCAAGAGAGAAAATCAGAAGCGAAGGACCGACAGGATGAGATACGACATAGAGGTTGTGATTGTGCACTAGAGCAACGAGATTGTCATTGTATCTTGTATTCTTGTACTTGTGGATATTTGAGGGCCATTATCCCTTGTACAAGAGCCTAGACTATTGTATTATATGTTGATAATACAACGAAGTTGGGTTACACATATTGTTGTTATTGTACCTATTGGGCACGTGATTGATTTACTACATTATATTGTTTCGTTGTGGAAAGTAGTTATGTTGAGATTCTTGGTTTGATAGCGTAAGAGATTTTAAGATTCTATCCTAGTCACCAGGGTTGTGGAAATTCAACAAGCAGTAACAGGTTGAGCAAATGGAGATCTCACAGACTCAGAGGGAGTCTAGATTCAAAAGGAGCAATCCTATGGAAGTGTTGAGATCTTTAGATTTAGATGAGATGAGGCAGAGGCACCACTGAGATAGTGTGGTTCATTCTAAAGCACCAGATGGGCTAGTGTCATCAATGACGATGATGGAGACTTCCTAGTGTTGGAAGTACCTCCCTCGCTAAGAGGAAGTGTTGAGATTGGTAGCTTGAGACATGCTGCAAACCCTAGTTTATAGGGTTGTGGAGGAATTGGCAACACAAAGTGGGCTAAGAACCCAAGGGTATGGGCTTTGCACCCAAACTTATGGGTGTGAAACCGTGTATGGATTTGGACACTTGGCACTTGGATATTGTAGGGAACCCTTAAAGGAACTAGGGGCTGCTTGTAGCATCAAGAGAGGCCTTGTGGGTTGGGAGGAAAGAATTTTTATGTGATTATGTGGTTGAGTTTGTCTTAAGTTTCAAGTAGGCCTTGACTTGAGGAGACCATTTGAGAATGTTAGACGTCACCCTAAGGAATGATATAAATAGGACTGAGGAGAAGCCTCATTCCTCACCCAATCAAGTCACTTATTTCTCATGTCAAGATTGAAACAGCAGACCGAGTCCGCAACCAAGAAGGAGAAAGGATCAAGTCTAGTTAGGGTTGGTTTTGGGACTGTTTTGCGCTGTGGTTATGCAAGTAAAGGCAACGAGTAGGAGACTAGGTTGCACTTTTTAGGACGACATGTGAGCATGAAAACAAAATAAATCTTTCTCTAGCAGGCCGAGATTTCTAAAATATTGCAAGAGGAGGAAATTATGATTCCTGGAGGACCAAGTACCCTACTTAGCAGCCAAGGATAGGGCGGATTCATCTACAATAGGAGAGAAGCAATCAGAGGTTGTTGAAGTGGTTTGCAGGTGGGTTGGATGTGCTTTAGATTTCCCTAGTTAGGGATGAGTTATTCAGAACATATATATATATATATATAATATATATATATATATATATATATATATATATATATCTTGCTCAAATCCAAGGGTTTTGGAGAGTAGAAGTGGATGTCATTAAGGAGGAAAAGTGCAGGATTGGTTTCCTTGTTTAGGATAGTATTTGGAGCAGCCAAAAGAACAATTTTGGGAGGGATGTAGTGGCTTGCTCCAAGCCCTAAGTATAGTCACTTGAGAAGGAATTTGAGGATTGTTAGAATTGCATAAGAAGGGACGCTTAGGACCGATCTTTGAACGACAAAAGGAGGTAGAGGGAGCAATTTGACTAGCCCAAGTTTGTTGTTGAAGGAATTTTGACAATGATAGGTGGCAGCCATCCATTCCTTAAGTTTGCTTCATTGAAGCAGCATGGGTAGGCTATAAAGGGAAAACACCCCTAAGGGTTGTGTTCTTGAAGGACTAAGTAGTAGCTAGTGGGCAAGAAGTCCCAAAGGAGCTGAGGAGCAGCAGTGGGTAGTCTAGAGTTGTTCACAAACAAAGTTGTGTACAACTCAACAAAAGACCCTATGTCTTGGTTGTTGGTGGACTAATGATCAGCTAGAGGGAAAATTGGAGTCGTGTTCAGTGACAAAAAGGAGAAAGATCATTGATAGAGGCAGATTGGTGTTGCTGCAAATTAGAGCCAATGGATCGGGCAGATGTGTTCAGAATATGACCAATGGAGTTGTCTAATGGAGTTGTGAAGTGCACTAGATTAGCTAGTAGGTCAGTGTATCTTTTCTAGGGTAGTTTGGTGGTCAAATTTGTTGCTATCAAACCCTAGTTTGTATTCCTTGTATCAGTGAACTTATGAGAGTGATGATCCCTAGTACAGGAGCCCTACATAGTTGTATTACAGTTTGTTAATATAACAAAGTTGGGTTATTGAAAAAACTGTAAAAAATTGTCTATAATTGTGCACTAATTGATTCACTGTTGTTTATATTTCGTTGTCAGTAATTCTATGACCCTAACCTAAGTTCCAGTACTGTGGAAAAACAATAGAACACCCAAAATCGTATTATTGTCGACTAGTCAATGTTATAAGGACCAAACTGGACCGGCCGGTTTAGACCGGTCTGACGATTTTGAGGCAAAAACTGGTTCAAACCGGCGACTTCAACCATTTTTGTCTAGTTCAGTACGATAAAGCCACATAAAACGCAGCAAGTCAGGTGAATTTATAGTAAAAGTGACATTCTCATTTATCTTTCATTTTCATCCTTTTACTTAATCTTTTAACATTAGCATGAAATGACTCAGGATGTTTGAGAGTGATTTCCACCTCATTGGATTTCATATGGATAAAGTAGGATGTTTGAGAGTGGTTTTCACCTCATTAGATTTCATATGGAGAAAGTAGAATTTAAGATCTCACTCAAAATCCTACATTGGATTTTCTCATGTAGGAGGCTATGGAACTAGTATTTAATCAAGAGCAACAAGCCCTCTATGTACCTTGATGTTAGTGGCATTGGTTGTTGAACTCCTCTATCATGAGCCTACTAAAAATACTACTTATCACTCAAACAAAATCTTGACTTGACATGCTATGATTTTTCTATCTTATTTTAATGCTTAGAGAGTGATATTGATGACAAATATCCCAATATAGGCAAGGATTTTGATGATATCTAGGTATTTGTTGTAGCATAATTTTTTTTATGCTAGAGGCCATGTGGAGCTTGATTGCTGAAATAATTTTGGTTTAGAGATGGAATCCACTCGGCGCTATTTTGGTTATGTGCACCCTTACATGCTATATAAATGAGAACTTTTTCTTATTTGTGTATAAATGGTTCGGATTCATATGGATGAACATGAATATATATATATATATATATATATATATATATATATATTTCTTTAAAATTTGAATATTTTATGTGTTTTTGGTTGACAGGTTTTTTGGTCTAGTTTTTTCATCGGTTTTCGTACGGTTCTGACCAGCTCCCGGTCCGGGGAGTCCACCGGTTCAATGACCAGTCTAGTTTTGATAACTATGCTACTAGCACAATAGTTGAATGGTCGAAGGCTCAATATGCTTGCTTGCTCCACCTTACCATCCTCCTCTCAAGGGCACGTTGTGTGGGGTTGTGTGTGTGATCTAGACCAAATTAGCTTATAAATTTAAACATACCGTTTTATGTATATGTCAAACCATTATTTAAGCGGTACCACTCGAGAACCATGCTAGAAGGATAAAACGTCGAACTAATAAATAATAATAACAATATTTTGTTGGAAAACGACATGAATCACCCATCATCTGCGCTGCATCTACATTTCCTAAGCTATCTTCTCCACTCGACCATCCCAAACACTACAATTCTAGTCACCGTTGCACAAAGTAATATTATATATGAGATCACGAATAAACCATGGGAGCTTCAAGAATAAATATAGAAACGATGAATTAACCATACACATACCTACCCTCCCTTGCCAATATTATAACATTAACAATTGTGAAATATAATTGAATGTGACATTTCCATTTCTTTCATATCAAACTTCTAGCAAACATATTGAATCTCACACCGATGAACAAAATCATACTACAATGAAACCATGAAAAAAATGATAAATCATTGTGCAACTAACAAATATTTCAATGTATTAATGGACTAGTATTGTGCAAGAGAACCGTATGCATCACCCATCCTTTGTGCCATGTTTGTAGAATGTCTAGTGCATCTTCCATCTTCACCACTTGACCTTTGTAGACAATACGATAGTAGTTGGTCACTACATAAAAAAGATCAATATAGTTGACTATCAGATCATAGATAAATAAACATATAATAATTTGAATATCAAACAAATGAAGCCACAAATTAGCGAAATATATTTTTAATTGAAGTGCATTGCATGTAGATATGTTGACTCACCTTCATTTATGAAGAATAACCTCAATTTTCTCTTAATTGAAGTGCATTGCATGTAGATATGTTGACTCACCTTAATTTATAAACAATAACCTCAATTTTCTCTGTCTGCTTCGTTCATTTCCATTTCCGCACCCAACAAACAAAACCAAGACAAAACTACAAGAAACATTAAATAAACAAAAAAACAAAACAAAGCAAGAGTACAACACACCCAACAAATAAAACCAAGACCAAACTATAAAAAACAAGAAAAAAAATTCAAAACAAAGGAAAAGGAGTACAACACAGCATGGCCATGCTCAAACTCAACAAAAAAAACATGCAGACAACAACAAAGAAAAAATTGCAAACATCCCCTCCGCAAATCATCTCCTGCAATGTGTTGCCCTCTGCTACAAGGGAAAAAAGTGGGTTGAATAAGGTTAAAATATACACACAATTAGTAATGTTAAACATATTTCAAAACCAATAGTTATTCATAATAGGAAACACACCTCCCCTGGAGTTTGTTTTATAACGATGGACACTCTCTTCTATTCCACTTGCTCGTGCTCATTAAAACAACCATCTACAAAAAGATACACAATAAGCTATTAGAATCGTTATATAAGTTAAACTAAAGAGTATGCAATAATTAATCATAATAAAAAACACGCATTTCTTTGAGATTGTTATATAAAAGGAGAGAGTCCATTTTGTATTTCACGTATTCACGCTCATTAGATCATGCCATCTGCAATAGATACACAATAAAATATTAGATTTCTAATAAAAGTCAAACTAGAGAGTTTAAAGGCATGAACATCAACAAAAACAAATCATGTAGACAACAACAAACAAAAAATTGCAAACTTCCCCTTTGCACATTATCTCTATTGTAGTGTCCTCTCCTCCGCTGAAAGGGAAAAAAGTGGTGTGAATAAGGTTAAAATAAAGACAAATAGTAATGGAAAGCATCTACAAAAGATACACAATAAGCTATTAGAATCGTTATACAAGTTAAACTAAAGAATATGCAATAATCAATCATAATAAGAAACACGTCTTTCTTTGAGATTGTTATATAAAAGGAGAGAATCCATTTTGTATTTCACGTATTCATGCTCATTAGATCATGCCATCTGCAATAGATACACAATAAAATATGAGATTTCTAATAAAAGTCAAACTAGAGAGTTTGAAGGCATGAACATCAACAAAAACAAATCATGTAGACAACAACAAACAAAAAATTGCAAATTTCCCCTTTCACATTATCTCTATTGTAGAGTCCTCTTCTCCGCTGAAAGGGAAAAAAGTGGGGTGAATAAGGTTAAAATAAAGACACAAATAGTAATGACAAACATAATTCAAAACAAATAATTATTCATAATTGAAAACATAACTCATCTAGAGTTTGCTATATAAGTATAGACATCCCATTTTGTATTCCACTTACTCATGCTCACCAGAACAAGCCATCTACAACCGATACCTAATAAGATATTAGAATCATTATACAGTTAAACTGGAGATTTGAATGCAACAATGAATCATAATGTGGAGAGTTGAATGCAACAATCAATCATAATGTGAAATAGACCTGGCTTTGAGCTTTTTTATATCAAGGGGGATGATCCATTTTGTATTTTATGTATTTCTACTCACTGGAATCAACCATCTGAAGTAGATAGAAAATAAAATATTAGAATTCTAATAGAAAATAAAATAGAGAGTTGAAGCCATAAACTTGTGAACCATTTGCAGTAGATAGAAAATAAAATATTAGAATTCTAATAGAAAATAAAATAGAGAGTTGAAGGCATGAACTTGTGAACCAATTTAATTCCAATCCATTTATATGTCATGCTATATCACAAAGTACATAATTTTTTTAAACAAGACGTAATTCTAGTAGGAATAATGCAATCAATGTTATCACAAGATAAATAATCTTTTTTGTAAGAGGGATCCAATCAAATTTAAACATATTGAACATGTTGAGAATAGTAGCTTTGGAAGTACTCCAAACCCTAGGCTACAACGTTGTCGATTCATTGGCACCACAAAGTCACTTGTGGGCTAAGAACCCAAGCGTGTTGGCTTTGCACCCAAGCTTACAAGTGTGAAACCGTGTATGGATTTGGACACTTAGCACTTGATTGTAGGGCACCCTTAAAGGAACAAGGGGACGCTTGTAGCACAAGAGAGGCCTTGTGGATAGAGCGAAAATAATTTTTATCTGATTATGTGGGTAAACATGTCTTAAGTTTTAAGTCGACCTTGAATTGAGGAGACAATTTGAGAAGGTTAAATGTCACCCTAAAGAATGATATAAATAGGAGTGAGGAGGACCCTCAGTGCTCACCCAATCAAGACACTTATTCCTCATGTGAAGACTGAAATAGGAGGATGAGTCCGCAACCAAGAAGGAGAAAGGATCAAGTTTGGTTAGGGTTGGTTTTGAGACTGTTTTCGATTGTGGTTATGCAGGTAAAGACAACGAGTAAAAGGAGAGTAGGCAGAGACTTTTGAGGACAAAATCTGAGCATGAAAACATAAGCAAGCTCTCTTTAACAGGCCGAGATTTTTGAAGTATTGCAAGCGGACGAAATTATGATTATTCGAGGGTCGAGTAGCCTACTTGGCAACGAAGGTTAGGCTTCATTCATCTATAGTAGGAGCAAAAAAATCAAAGGTTGATGGAGTGGTTTGTAGGTAGGTTGCATCTGCTTTAGGTTGCCCTAGTTAGGGTTGAGTTCTACATAAAAAGTCTCACTCAGATCCAAGGGTTTTGGAGAACAGAAGTGGACGTCTACAAGGAGGAAAAGTACAGGATTGGTGTCCTAGTTTAGGACAGTATTTGGAGTAGCAAAAAGAACAGTTTTCATAGGGTTGTAATAGCTTGCTTCAAGCCCTGAGTAAAGTCACTTCAGAAGGAATTTGAGGACTATTATAACAGAAAAAGAAGGGATGCTAAGGAAAAGGAGGAGGTCAATGGAGCAATTTGACTAGCCCAAGTTTGTTGTTAAAGAAGGATTTTTCACAGTGATAGGTGGAAGCCCTCCATGCCATAATTTTGTCTCAATGAAGCAACACGAGTAGGCAACAAAAGAAGTCCCTAAGAGTCATGTTCTTGAAGGACTAAGGAGAAGCTAGTGTGCAAGAAGTCCTAAAGGAGATGAGGAGCAGCATTGGGCAGTCTAGAGTTGTGAACAACTCGACATAAGATCCTATGTCATGGTTGTTGATGGACTAATGATTAGCCGAAGCGCAGATTGGAGCCGTGTTCAGTCACCTAAAGGAGCAGTATCATTGATACGGGTAGATTGGTGTTGTTGCAGATCGGCAGCCAACGAACAGTGAAGATATGTTCAAGATAAGACGAATGGAGTTGTGAAGTGCACTAAATCGCTAGTAAGTCAGTGCATCTTGTTAAGGGTAGATGGGTGGTCATAGTTGTTGACACCAAACCCTAGTTTCAATTACTTGTATCAGTGATTGTATGAGGGACATGATCCTAGTACAACGTTGTGTGGAGTTGTGTGCGTGATGTGGACCAAATTACCATATAAATTTAAACATACCATTTTATGTATACGTAAAACCATTATTTAAGTGGTACTACCTGAGAACCATGCTAGAAAGATAAAAAGTCAAACTAGAAGTGGACGTCTACAAGGAGGAAAAGTACAATATTGGTGTCCTAGTTTAGGACAGTATTTGGAGTAGACAAAAGAAAAGTTTTCATAGGGTTGTAGTAGCTTGCTTCACGCCCTAAGTAAAGTCACCTGATAAGGAATTTGAGGATTGTTAGAACTGGAAAAGAAGGGATGCTCAGGAAAAGGAGGAGGTCAATGGAGCAATTTGACTAGCCCAAGTTTTTTGTTGAAGAAGGATTTTTCACAGTGATAGGTGGAAGCCCTCCATGCCATAATTGTCTCATTGAAGCAACACGAGTAGGCAAAAAAAAGGTCCCTAAGAGTTGTGTTCTTGAAGGACTAAGGAGCAGCTAGTGTGCAAGAAGTCCCAAAGGAGATGAGGAGCAACAGTGGGCAGTCTAGAGTTGTGAACAACTCAACATAAGATCCTATGTCTTCGTTGTTGATGGACTAATGATCAGCAAGAGGGCAGATTGGAGCCGTGTTCAGTCACCTAAAGGAGCAGTATCATTGATAGAGGTAGATTGGTGTTGTTGCAGATCGGGAGCCAATGGACCGTGAAGATATGAACAGGATAAGACGAGTGGAGCTGTGAAGTGCACTAGATCAACTAGTAAGTCAGTGCATCTTGTTAAGGGTAGATGGGTGGTCAAAGTTGTTGACACCAAACCCTAGTTTCTATTAGTTGTATCAGTGATTCTATGAGGGACATGATCCTAGTACAACTTTGTGTGGGGTTGTGTGCGTGATGTGGACCAAATTACCATATAAATTTAAACATACCATTTTATGTATACGTAAAACCATTATTTAAGTGGTACTACCTGAGAAACATGCTAGAAAGATAAAAAGTAAAACTAACAAATAATAATAACAATATTTTGTCGGAAAACAGCTGACTCACCCATCTTCTACGCTGCATCTACATTTCTTAGGCTATCTTCTCCATGCGACCCTCCCAGACACTACAATTCTAGTCACTCGCTGCAAAAAGTGATATTATATATGAGATCACGAATAAACCGTGAAGCTTAAAGGATAAATATACAACGTGATGAATTAACCATACACATACTTGCCCTCCATAAACATACCTACCCTCCCTTGCTAATATTATAACATCAACAATCATGAAAAATTATCCAATGTGATATTTCCATTTCCTTCATATCAAAGTTCTAGGAAATATATTGAATCTCACACCGATGAACAAGATCATACTACCTCGAAACCATGACAAAATGATAAATCATGGTGCAACTAACAAATATTTCAGCGTATTAAAGGACTAGTATTGTGCAGGAGAAAAGTATGCTTCACCCATCCTTTGTGCCATGTTTGTAGAATGTCTAGTGCATCTTAACCACTTGACCTTTGTAAACCATACGATTGTAGTTTCACTACATAAAAAAAGATCAAGATAGTTGACTATCAGAGCATAGATAAAACATATAATAATTTGAATATCAAACAAATGGAGCCACAAATTAGCGAAAGATACTTTTAATTGAAGTGCATTGCATGTAGATATGTTGAATCACCTTCATTTATGAACAATAACCTTAATTTTCTATTATTTGAAATGCATTGCATGTAGATATGTTGAATCACCTTCATTTATGAACAATAGCCTCAATTTTCTCTTATTTGAAGTGCATTGCATGTAAATATCTTGACTCACCTTTATTTACTAACAATAACCTCAATTTTGTATGTCTGCTTCGTTCATTTCCGCACCCAACAATCGAAACCAAGACAAAACTACAAAAAACATTAAAGAAAAAAAAAAAAACAAAACAAAGCAAGAGTATAATGCACACAACAAAAGAAACCAAGACTAAAATTCAAAAAACAAGAAAAAAAAAAGTCAAAACAAAGGAAAAACAGTACAACACAGCATGGCATGCTCAAACTCAACAAAACAAAACATACAAACAAGAACAAAGAAAAAATTGCAAACATCCCCTCCACACATCATCTCTTGCAATGTGTTGCCCTTCGCTGAAAGGGAAAAATGTGGGTTGAATAAAGTTAAAATATACACACAATTAATAATGTTAAACATATTTCAAAACCAATAGTTATTCATAATAGGAAACACACCTCCCCTAGAGTTTGTTTTATAACAATGGACACCCTCTTCTATTCCACTTGCTTGTGCTCATTAAAACCAACCATCTACAAAAGATACACAAAAAGCTATTAGAATCGTTATATAAGTTAAACTAAAGAGTATGCAATAATTAATCATAATAAGAAACACGAGTTTCTTTGATATTGTTATATAAAAGGGGAGAGTCCATTTTGTATTTCATGTATTCATGCTCATTAGAACATGCCATCTGCAATAGATACACAATAAAATATTAGATTTCTAATAAAAGACAAACTAGAGAGTTTGAACGCATGAACATCAACAAAAACAAATCATGTAGACAACAAGAAGAAAAAAATTGCAAACTTACCCTTTGCACATTATCTCTATTGTAGTGTCCTCTCCGCCGCTGAAAGGGAAAAAAGTGGTGTGAATAAGGTTAAAATAAAGGCACAAATAGTAATGGCAAGCATAATTCAACACAAACAATTATTCATAACTGCAAACATACCTCATCTAGAGAATGGTGTGAATAAGGTTAAAATAAAGGCACAAATAGTAATGGCAAGCATAATTCAACACAAACAATTATTCATAATTGCAAACATACCTCATCTAGAGTTTGCTATATAAGTATAGACATTCCATGTTGTATTCCACTTACTCATGCTCACCAGAACAAGCCACCTACAACAGATACATAATAAGATATTAGAACCATTATACAATTTAGACTAGAGAGTTGAATACAACAATCAATCATAATGTGAAACAGACCTGAAATTGGGAGGAAGAGGAATATACAAAAAATGATGGCTACCAACCCCCATTTTGATTTTGAGGGTTCTTCCTCTATCTCTCGTACTGATGCATCCAACCCCTTCCGATATGTTCCTCCCTCTTTTGAATCTATTCAAGAAAAGGGAACGGGTAGAATGAAAAAGGGTGATATGAATATCAAAAGTTATTTCACTCCCTCCTCTCCATTAGATGCACATGGTCCTCAAGCTAGTAGAAGTCAAATGCAACCCACTTTAAATGACCATTGGAAGAAAGAATTGAGAGAGACTGCTTGTGATTACATTGATAGATGGTGGTATGATGTTGATATCCCCTTCAATGCTTCCTGTTCACCATATAATGAGCCTATGTTTGATTCCATACATGCTACTGGAAAAGGCTTCAAAGGCCCTACTGTGCATGAGCTAGGGGGGTATCATTTGCAAAAATAAATTTTATCCATTAATGACTATTTGGAAGATTTCAAGGACTCATGGGCAAGAACAGGATGTACCATCGTGTCAGATGGATGGACTGATCAAAGAAACCGTACCATCATAAACTTTCTTATCTTCTGCCCACAGGGAACCATGTTTTTAAAATCATTTGATGCATCTGATAAGGTAAAAGATGGGCAATTGTTGTTTCAGCTATTGGATGAGGTTGTTGAGGAGGTGGGGGTGGCTAATGTTGTTCAAGTCATACAGTAATGCCTCTAACTATTTCGGAAAAACTGCTAGAGGAAAAAACAAAAGACATCTTTGGACCCATGTGCTGCACATTGCATAGACCTCATGCTTGAGGATATTGGAAAATTAGATTGGGTCAAAAACACTGTAGATCATGCCAAAAGCATAACAAAATTTATCTACAATCATTCATGGATTTTGAGCTTCATGAGGAAACACACTGGGGGCAAGGATATTATTAGGACTGCCATCACTAGATTTGCTACTCATTTTTTGACATTGCAATCTATGCTTTCACAACATAGAAACTTGCAAAAGATGTTTTCCACTGAATAATGGAATCTAAGCCAGTGGTCTCACAAACTGGAAGGCAAAGAATTGAAAAAGAAATTTAATGAAGAAATATTTTGGAGAAAGGCAGCAGAGATTGTGAAGCTTGCTAAGCCACCATTTAAGGTGTTGTGGTTGGTGGATGGGGAAAGATTGGCTATGGGCTTCATTTATGAGGTTATGGATCAAGCAAAGGGGCAAATAAAGAGGGCATACAAGGATAAAGTGGCTAAGTATGGGCCCATTTGGGCAATCATTGATGAAGGATGGAAAAATCAACTCCATCACCCTATACATGCAGCTAGGTATTTTTTGAACCCACGGTATCATTATAAAGCTAAGGAGGCAGGAGCTTTGAGGGGGGAGGTTAGAGATGGACTGATTGACTGCATTGATCACATGATCCCATTGGAGTGTGATCAACTGGAGATACACCGACAGGTCACGACCTTCACCAATGCCCCGAGTACCTTTGGGAAGAATCTAGCAAAGATTGCAAGAGAAGCAGATGAGCCAGGTAAACAAAAATTTCAATTGTCAAATTCTTAATAGTTTTTTGTTAAATCATTTATAATTTGAAAGTTGGATATAATTTGTAATTTTGTTGAGCTAACTCATTACACTCCTATGTTTTTTGCAGCACAACTGTGGGAGGCTTTTGGTAGCCATTGTCCTAAATTGCAGAAGTTTGCAATTCATATTTTGAGTCAAACTTGCAGTGCTACTGGCTGTGAGCGCAATTGGTCCGTCTTTGAGAGGATTCACACAAAAAAGAGAAACCGTTTGGATCAAAAACGGTTAAATGATTTAGTCTATGTCCAATACAACCTCCGGCTCAAACGCAACCAATTGCTGAACAAAAGACCTAATTCAGATCCCATTATGTTGGAAGATATTGATCCAACATCAGATTGGGTAGTGGAAAGTCATCCAACAGAGTTTGCTTCTAATGAGGATATGGATTTTGAATTACAGATGATAGCATCACTCGAACATAATGTTCAGTTGAATGCAGATCCTGATCCACTTGTACCAGCCTCAACCTCACAGCCAGCAAGTCCTCCAGTCGTAGGCGCTTCCTCTGCTCAGCCACGATAGAAGCGCATATCTCGTCTATCTCAGCTTGCATCTATTGCATAGCCTACTAGTGCTACCATTTCTACAGTTGCAGTTGGAGATGATGATGATGAGGAGCCATGGGGCCCCCTGTCTGACTCTAATGATGATCCAGAGATTGATCCACATGATCTTGGCTCCTCTGGCAGTAGCTACTAGCCAGTAGTAATGGTCACAGTTTACTTTTGTTGTAGAGGCCATTTCTAGCTTCCTTGGTTATGTATTTTTGTTTTGATCTCTATATCATGATTCATGATCATGTATCTATTAGACAGTGCATTGGGTGCCATTTTGATATAATGGATATAGTCATGAGCCTACTTTGACCATATGTTGTCTTCCATCTATATTCTAATGTTGTGTGTTTGGGAACATGAATGATAATCTTTGAAATTATGTTTTCTTTATAGAAAAGATAAATATTTAATGTATTTTTTACAACGACTGAATCATTGAAATCGAGCCGGCTGAGTCGATACCGAGTCGGTGTCAAAGTCGGAGTTTTAAAACATTGGTTTTGGGTTGTGGTTATGCAGGTAAAGACAAGTAAAAGGAGACTAGGCAGAGACTTTTAAGGATGAATTTGAGCATGAAAACAGAAGCAAGCTCTCTCTGACAGGGTGAGATTTTTGAAGTATTGCAAGTGGACGAAATTATGACTATTCGAGGGTCGAGTAGCCTACTTGGCAGCCAAGGTTAGGCTGCATTCATCTACAGTAGGAGTGAAAAAATCAAAGGTTGTTGGAGTCGTTTGTATGTAGGTTGGATCTGCTTTAGGTTGCCCTAGTTAGGGTTGAATTCTTTAGAAAAATGTCTCACACCAATCCAAGGGTTTTGGAGAACAGAAGAGGACGTCTACAAGGAGGAAAAGTACAGGATTGATGTCCTAGTAAAGGATAATATTTGGAGTATCCAAAAGGACAGGTTTTAGAGGGTTGTAGTGGCTTGTTTCCTGCCCTAAGTAAATTCACTTGAGAAGTAATTTTAGCACTGTTAGAACGGAAAAAGAAGGGCTTCTCAAGAAAAGGAGGAGGTCAATGGAGAAATTTGACTAGCCCAAGTTTGTTGTTGAAGAAAGATTATTGACAGTGATAGGTGGAAGCGCTCCATGTCATAACTTTGTCTCATTGAAGCAACACAAGTAGGCAACAAAAGAAGTCCCTAACGGTTGTGTTCTTGAAGGACTAAGGAGAAGCTAGTGTGCAAGAAGTCCCAAAGGAGATGAGGAGCAGTAGTGGGCAGTCTAGAGTTGTTCACAAACTGAGTTGTGAACAACTCAACATAAGATCCTATGTCTTGGTTGTTGATGCACTAATGATCAGCTGGAGGGCATATTGGAGTTGTGTCCAGTCACCTAAAGTAGAAGTATCATTGATAGAGGTAGATTGTTGTTGCTGTAGATCAAGAGCAAACGAACTGGGAAGATATGTTTGGGATACGACAGTGGAGCTGTGAAGTGCACTAGATCAACTAGTAAGTCAGAGCATCTTGTTAAGGGTAGATTGGTGGTCAAACTTGTTGACACCAAACCCTAGTTTGTATTACTTGTATCAGTGATTGTATAAGGGCCATGATCCCTAGTACAGCGTTGTGTGGAGTTGTGTGTGTGATGTGGACCAAATTAGCATCTAAATGTAAACATCCCATTCTGTGTATGTAAAACCATTATTTAATTGGTACTACTCGAGAACCATGCTAGAAGGATAAAACGCCAAACTATCAAATAATAATAACAATATTTTGTTGGAAAACAACATGACTCACTCATCCTCTGCGTTGCATCTACATTTCCTACGCTACCTTCTCCACTCGACCCTCCCAAACACTTCAATCCTAGTCACTCATTGCACAAAGTAATATTATATATGAGATCACGAATAAACCATGGAGCTTAAAGGATAAATATACAAAGCAATGAATTAACCATACACATACCTACCCTCCATACACATATCTACCCTCCCTTACTAATATTATAACATCAACAATCATGAAAAATAATCGAATGCAACATTTCCATTTCTTTCATATCAAAGTTCTAGGAAATATATTGAATCTCACACTGATGAACAAGATCATACTACCTTGAAACCATGACAAAATGATAAATCATTGTGCAACTAACAAATATTTCAGTGTATTAAAGGACTAGTATTGTGAGAGGAGAAAAGTATGCTTCACCCATCCTTTGTGCCATCTTTGTAGAATGTCTAGTGCATCTTCAACACTTGACCTTTGTAAACCATACGATTGTAGTTGTTCACTACATAAAAAAGATCAATACAGTTGACTATCAGAGCATAGATAAAACATATAATAATTTGAATATGAAAAAAATGGAGCCAAAAATTAGCGAAAGATACTTTTAATTGAAGTGCATTGCATGTAGATATGTTGACTCACCTTCATTTATGAATAACCTCAATTTTCTCTTAATTGAAGTGCATTGCATGTAGATATGTTGACTCACCTTAATTTATGAACTATAACTTCAATTTTCTCTGTCTGCTTCATTCATTTCCATTTCCGCACCCAACAAACGAAACCAAGACAAAACTACAAGAAACAACAAAGAAACAATAAAATAAAACAAAGCAAGAGTATAACACACCCAACAAATGAAACCAAGACCAAACTATAAAAAACAAGAAAAAAAAAATTCAAAACAACGGAAAAGGAGTACAACACAGCATGGCCATGCTCAAATTCAACAAAACAAAATATTCAGACAAGAACAAAGAAAAAATTGCAAACATCCCCTCCATAGATCATCTCCTGCAATGTGTTGCCCTTCGCTGAAAGGGAAAAAATTGAGTTGAATAAGGTTAAAATATACACACAATCAGTAATGTTAAACATATTTCAAAACCAATAGTTATTCATAATAGGAAACACACCTCCTCTAGAGTTTGCTTTATAACGATGGACACTCTCTTCTATTCCACTTGCTCATGCTCATTAAAACCAACCATCTACAAAAGATACACAATAAGCTATTAGAATCGTTATATAAGTTAAACTAAAGAGTA
Organism: Pinus taeda; assembly: GCA_000404065.3. Lineage (NCBI taxonomy): Eukaryota > Viridiplantae > Streptophyta > Pinopsida > Pinales > Pinaceae > Pinus > Pinus taeda. The sequence goes on from APFE030977994.1 coordinate 59,440, forward strand.
TGCAATAATTAATCATAATAAGAAACACCCATTTCTTCGAGATTGTTATATAAAAGGAGAGAATCCATTTTGTATTTCATGTATTCATGCTCATTAGATCATGCCATCTGAATAGATACACAATAAAATATGAGATTTCTAATAAAAGTCAAACTAGAGAGTTTGACGGCATGAACATCAACAAAAACAAATCATGTAGACAACAACAAACAAAAAAATTTCAAACTTCCTCTTTGCACATTATCTCTATTGTAGTGTCCTCTCCTCCGCTGAAAGGGAAAAAAGTCGTGTGAATAAGGTTAAAATAAAGACACAAATAGTAATGGCAAGCATAATTCAAAACAAATAATTATTCATAATTGCAAACATAACTCATCTAGAATTTGCTATATAAGTATAGACATTACATTTTGTATTCCACTTACTCATGCTCACCAGAACAAGCCATCTACAACTGATACCTAATAAGATATTAGAATCATTATACAAATAAACTGGAGAGTTGAATGCAACAATCAATCATAATGTGGAGAGTTGAATGCAACAATCAATCATAATGTGAAATAGACCTGGTTTTGAGCTTTTTTATATAAAGGGGATAGTCCATTTTGTATTTAACGTATTTCTGCTCACTGGAACCAACCATCTGCAATAGATAGAAAATAAAATATTAGAATTCTAATAGAAAATAAAATAGAGTTGAAGGCATGAACTTGTGAACCATCTGTAGTAGATAGAAAATAAAATATTAGAATTCAAATAGAAGATAAAATAGAAATTTGAAGGCATGAACTTGTGAACCAACTTAATTGCAGTCCATTTATATTTCATGCTATATCTCAAAGTATATAATTTTTTCATTTGTATTCCATGTTATATCTCAAAGTACATAATTTTTTTAAACAAGACGTAATTCTAGTAGGAATAATGCAATCAATAATATCACAAGATAAATAATCCTTTTTGTAAGAGGGATCCAATCAAATTTAAACATATTGAACAAGTTGAGAATAGTAGTTTGGGAGGTACTCCAAACCCTAGTCTACAACATTGTGGATGAATTGGCACCACAAAGTCACTTGTGGGCTAAGAACCCAAGCATGTCGGCTTTGCACCCAAGCTTGCAAGTGTGAAATCGTGTATGGATTTGGACACTTAGCACTTGATTGTAGGGCACTATTAAAGGAACAAGGGGATGCTTGTAGCACAAGCGAGGCCTTGTGGATAGAGTGAAAATAATTTTTATTTGATTATGTAAGTGAACTTGTCTTAAGTTTTAAGTCGGCCTTGAATTGAGGAGACAATTTGAGAAGGTTAAACGTCACGCTAAGGAATGATATAAATAGGAGTGAGGAGGACCCTCAGTCCTCACCCAATCAAGACACTTATTCCTCATGTGAAGACTGAAATAAGAGGACAAGTCCGCAACCAAGAGGGAGAAAGGATCAAGTCTGGTTAGGGTTGGTTTTGAGACTGTTTTGGGTTGTGGTTATGCAGGTAAAGACAATGAGTAAAAGGAGAGTAGGCAGAGAATTTTGAGGACGAAATCTGAGCATGAAAACAGAAGCAAGCTCTCTCTCACAGGCCGATATTTTTGAAGTATTGCAAGTGGACAAAATTATGACTATTCGAGGGTCGAGTATCCTACTTGGCAGCGAAGGTTAGGCTGCATTCATCTACAATAGGAGTGAAAAAATCAAAGGTTGTTGGAGTGGTTTGTAGGTAGGTTGGATCCGCTTTAGGTTGCCCTAGTTAGGGTTGAGTTCTTCAAAAAGAGTCTCACTCAAATCCAAGGGCTTTGGAGAACAGAAGTGGACGTCTACAAGGAGGAAAAGTACAATATTAGTGTCCTAGTTTAGGACAGTATTTGGAGTAGACAAAAGAACAATTTTCATAGGGTTGTAGTAGCTTGCTTCACACCCTAAGTAAAGTCACCTGATAAGGAATTTGAGGATTGTTAGAACTGGAAAAGAAGGGATGCTCAGGTAAAGGAGGAGGTCAATGGAGCAATTTGACAAGCCCAAGTTTTTTTGTTGAAGAAGGATTTTTCACAGTGATAGATGGAAGCCCTCCATGCCATAATTTTGTCTCATTGAAGCAACATGAGTAGGCAAAAAAAAAAGGTCCCTAAGAGTTGTGCTCTTGAAGGACTAAGGAGCAACTAGTGTGCAAGAAGTCCCAAAGGAGATGAGGAGCAACAGTGGGCAGTCTAGAGTTGTGAACAACTCAACATAAGATCCTATGTCTTCGTTGTTGATGGACTAATGATTAGCAAGAGGGCAGATTAGAGCCGTGTTCAGTCACCTAAAGGAGCAGTATCATTGATAGAGGTAGATTGGTGTTGTTGTAGATCGGGAGCCAATGGACCGTGAAGATATGTACAGGATAAGACGAGTGGAGCTATGAAGTGCACTAGATCAACTAGTAAGTCAGTGCATTTTGTTAAGGGTAGATGGGTGGTCAAAGTTGTTGACACCAAACCCTAGTTTCTATTACTTGTATTGGTGATTCTATGAGGGACATGATCCTAGTACAACGTTGTGTGGGGTTGTGTGTGTGATGTGGACCAAATTAGCATATAAATTTAAACATACCATTTTATGTATAAGTAAAACCATTATTTAAGAAACATGCTAGAAAGATAAAAAGTCAAACTAACAAACAATAATAACAATGTTTTGTCGGAAAACAGCATGACTCACATATCCTCTATGCTGCCTCAACATTTCCTAGGGTATCTTCTCCACTCGACCCTCCCAAACACTACAATTCTAGTCACTCGCTGCACAAAGTAATATTATATATGAGATCACGAATAAACCATGGAGCTTAAAGGATAAATATACAACGCAATAAATTAACCATACACATACCTACCCTCCCTTGCCAATATTATAACATTAATACTCATAAAAATAATCCAATGTGACATTTCCATTTCCTTCATATAAAAGTTCTAGGAAATATATTGAATCTCACACCGATGAACAAGATCATACTACCTTGAAACCATGACAAAATGATAAATCATTGTGCAACTAACAAATATTCCAGTGTATTAAAGGACTAGTATTGTGCAAGAAAAAAGTATGCTTCACCCATCCTTGTGCCATGTTTGTAGAATGTCTAGAGCATCTTCACCACTTGACCTTTGTAAACCATATGATTGTAGTTGTTCACTACATAAAAAAGATCAATATAGTTGACTATTAGAGCATAGATAAAACATATAATAATTTGAATATCAAACAAATGGCGCCACAAATTAGCAAAAGATACCTTTAAGTGCATTGCATGTAGTTATGTTGAATCACCTTCATTTATGAACAATAACCTCAATTTTCTCTTAATTGAAGTGCATTGCATGTAGATATCTTGAGTCACCTTCATTTATGAACAATAACCTCAATTTTCTCTATATGCTTCGTTCATTTCCGCAGCCAACAAACGAAACCAAGACAAAACTACAAGAAACATTAAAGAAACAAAAAAACAAAACAAAGCAAGAGTACAACACAGACAACAAAGAAAACCAAGACTAAACTACAAAAAACAAGAAAAAATATTCAAAACAAAAGAAAAGGAGTACAACATAGCATGGCCATGCTCAAACTCAACAAAACAAAATATGCAGATAAGAACAAAGAAAAAATTGCAAACATCCCCTCCGCACATCATCTCTCCTGCAATCTGTTTTCCTCCGCTGAAACAAAAAAAATGGGTTGAATAAGGTTAACATATGCACAATTAGTAATGTCAAACATATTTCAAAACCAATAGTTATTCATAATAGTAAACACACCTCCCCTAGAGTTTGTTTTATAATGATGGACACTCTCTTCTATTCCACTTGCTCGTGCTCATCAAAACCAACCATCTACAAAAGATACACAATAAGCTATTAGAATCATTATATAAGTTAAACTAAAGAATATGCAATAATTAATCATAATAAGAAACACAACTTTCTTTGATATTGTTATATAAAAGGGGAGAGTCCATTTTGTATTTCACGTATTCATGCTCATTAGAACATGCCATCTCCAATAGATACACAATAAAATATTAGATTTCTAATAAAAGTCAAACTAGAGAGTTTGAACACATGAACATCAGCAAAAACAAATCATGTAAACAACAACAAACAAAAAATTGCAAACTTCTTCTTTGCACATTATCTCTATTGTAGTGTCCTCTCCGCTGCTGAAAGGGAAAAAAGCGGTGTGAATAAGGTTAAAATAAAGACACAAATAGTAATGGCAAGCATAATTCAAAACAAATAATTATTCATAATTGCAAACATACCTCATCTAGAGTTTGCTATATAAGCATAGACATTCCATGTTGTATTCCACTTACTCATGCTCACCAGAACAAGCCATCTACAACAGATACATATTAGAATCATTATACAAGTTAAATTGGAGAGTTGAATGCAACAACCAATCATAATGTGAAACAGACCTGGATTTGAGCTTTTTTATATAAGGGGGGATAATCCATTTTGTATTTTACGTATTTCTGCTCACTGGAATCAACCATCTGCAGTAGATAGAAAATAAAATATTAGAATTCTAGTAGAAAGTAAAATAGAGAGTTGAAGGCATGAACTTGTGAACCAACTTAATTCTAATCCATTTATATTTCATGCTATATCTCAAAGTATACATATATTTTTAAACTAGACATAATTCTAGTAGGAATAATGCAATCAATGTTATCAAAAGATAAATAATCATATTTGTAAGAGGGATCCAATCAAATTTAAACATATTGAACATGTTAAGATTGGTAACTTGGGAGGTAATCCAAACCCTAGCCTACAGGGTTGTGGAGGAATTGGCACCACTGAATCACTTGAGGGCTAAGAACCCAAGCATGTCAGCTTTGCACCCAAGCTTGAGGTTTGAAACCGTGTATGGATTTGGACCCTTGGTGCTTGATTGTAGGGCACTCTAAAGGAACAAGGGGATGCTTGTAGCACAAGAGAGGCCTTATGGATTACGTGAATATAATTTTTATTTGATTATGTGCGTGAACTTGTCTTAAGTTTCAAGTCAGGCTTGAATTGAGGAGACAATTTGAGAAGCTTAAACGTCACCCTAAGGAATGCTATAAATAGGAGTGAGGAGGACCCTCATTCCTCACCCAATCAAGACACTTATTCCTCATGTGAATACTGAAATAGGAGGATGAGTTTGCAACCAAGAAGGAGAAACGATCAAGTCTGGTTAGAGTTAGTTTTAAGACTGTTTTGTGTTGTGGTTATGCAGGAAAAGGCAACAAGTAAAAGGAGACTAGGAAGAGACCTTTGAGGACGAAATTTGAGCATGAAACCAAAAGCAAGCTCTCTCTAACAAGCCGAGATTTTTGAAGTATTGCAAGTGGACAAAATTATGACTATTCGAGGGTCGAGTAGCCTACTTGGAAGCCAAGGTTAGCCTGCATTCATCTATAGGAGTGAAGAAATCAAAGGTTGTTGGATTCGTTTGTATGTAGGTTGGATTCGCTTTAGGTTGCCCTAGTTAGGGTTGAGTTCTTTAGAAAAAAGTCTCACACCAATTCAAGGGTTTTGGAGAAAAGAAGAGGATGTCTACAAGGAGGAAAAGTACAGGATTGGTGTCCTCGTAAACGAAAGTATTTGGAATATCCAAAAGAACAGTTTTTAGAGGGTTGTAGTGGCTTGCTTCACGCCCTAAGTAAATTCACTTGAGAAGGAATTTGAGGACTGTTAAAATGGAAAAAGAAGGGCTGCTCAGGAAAAGGAGGAGGTCAATGGAGCAATTTGACTAGCCCAAGTTTGCTGTTGAAGAAGGATTATTGACAGTGAAAGGTGGAAGCCCTCAATACCATAATTTTGTCTCATTGAAGCAACAAGAGTAGGCAACAAAAGAAGTCCCTAAGGGTTGTGTTCTTGAAGGACCAAGGAGAAGCTAACATGCAAGAAGTCCCAAAGTAGATGAGGAGAAGTAGTGGGCAGTCTTGGTTGTTGATGCACTAATGATCACCTAGAGGGCAGATTGGAGTTGTGTTCAGTCACTTAAAGAAAAAGTATCATTGATAGAGGTAGATTGGTGTTGTTGCAGATCGGGAGCCAACGGACAGGGAAGATATGTTCGGGATACGACCAGTGTGGCGGTGAAGTGGACTAGATCAACTAGTAAGTCAACATATCTTGTAAAGGGTAGATTGGTGGTCAAAGTTGTTGACACCAAATCCTAGTTTGTATTACTTGTATCAATGATTGTATGAGGGCCATGATCCCTAATAAATCGTTATGTGGGGTTGTGTGTGTGATGTGGACCAAATTACCATATAGATTTAAACATACCATTTTATGTATTTGTAAAATCATAATTTAAGTGGTACTAATCGAGAACCATGCAAGAAAGATAAAACGTCAAACTATCAAATAATATTAACAATATTTTGTTGGAAAACAGCGTGATTCACCCATCCTCTGCGCTGCATCTACAATTCCTAGGCTATCTTCTCCATACGACCCTCCCAAACACTACAATTTTAGTCACTCGCTGCACAAATAATATTATCTATGAGATCACGAATAAACCATGGAGCTTAAAGGATAAATATACACTAATAAATAACCTAAGAACCATGCTAGAAAGATAAAAAGTCAAACTAACAAATAATAATAACAATGTTTTGTTGGAAAACAGCATGACTCACCCATCCTCTATTTTGCCTCAACATTTCCTACGCTATCTTCTCCACTCGACCCTCCCAAACACTACAATTCTAGTCACTCGCTGCACAAAGTAATATTATATATGAGATCACGAATAAACCATGGAGCTTAAAGGATAAATATGCAACGCAATGAATTAACCGTACACATACCTACCTTCCATACACATACCTGCCTTCCCTTGCTAATATTATAACATCAATAATCACGAAAAATAATCCAACGTGACATTCCATTTCCTTCATATCAAAGTTCTAGAAAATATATTGAATCTCACACCGATGAACAAGATCATACTACCTTGAAGCCATGACAAAATGATAAATCATTGTGCAACTAAAAAATATTCCAGTGTATTAAAGGACTACTATTGTGCAAGATAAAAGTATGCTTCACCCATCCTTTGTGCCATGTTTGTAGAATGTCTAGAGCATCCTCACCACTTGACCTTTGTAAACCATACAATTGTAGTTGTTCACTACATAAAAAATATCAATATAGTTGACTATTAGAGCATAGATAAAACATATAATAATTTGAAGATCAAACAAATGGAGCCACAAATTAGCAAAAGATACTTTTAAGTGCATTGCATGTAGATATGTTGAATCACCTTCATTTATGAACAATAACCCCAATTTTCTTTTAATTGAAGTGCATTGCATGTAGATATTTTGACTCACCTTCATTTATGAACAATAACCTCAATTTTCACTATCTCCTTCATTCATTTCTACACCCAACAAACGAAACCAAGACAAAACTACAAGAAACATTAAAGAAACAGAAAAACAAAACAAAGCAAGAGTACAACAAAGAAAACCAAGACTAAACTACAAAAAACAAGAATAAAAATTCAAAACAAAGCAAAAGAAGTACAACAGAGCATGGCCATGCTCAAAACTCAACAAAACAAAACATGCAGACAAGAACAAAGAAAAAATTGCAAACATCCCTTCGCACATCATCTCTCCTGCAATCTGTTTTCCTCCGCTGAAAGGAGAAAAATGGGTTGAATAAGGTTAACATATACACAATTAGTAATGTTAAACATATTTCAAAACCAATAGTTATTCATAATAGTAAACACACCTCCCCTAGAGTTTTTTTTATAATGATGGACACTCGCTTCTATTCCACTTGCTCGTGCTCATTAAAACCAACCATCTACAAAAGATACACAATAAGCTATTAGAATCATTATATAAGTTAAACTAAAGAGTATGCAATAATTAATCATAATAAGAAACACAACTTACTTTGATATTGTTATATAAAAGGGGAGCGTCCATTTTGTATTTCACATATTCATGCTCATTAGAACATGCCATCTGCAATAGATACACAATAAAATATTAGATTTCTAATAAAATTCAAACTAGAAATTTTGAACGCATGAACATCAACAAAAACAAATCATATAGGCAACAACAAACAAAAAATTGCAAACTTCCCATTTGCACATTATCTCTATTGTAGTGTCCTCTCCGCTGCTGAAAGGGAAAAAAGAGGTGTGAATAAGGTTAAAATAAAGACACAAATAGTAATGGGAAGCATAATTCAAAACAAATAATTATTTATAATTGCAAACATACCTCATCTAGAGTTTGCTATATAAGTATAGACATTACATGTTGTATTCCACTTACTCTTGCTCACCACAACAAGCCATCTACTACAGATATATGTTATAATCATTATAAAAGTTAAACTTGAGAGTTGAATGCAACAATCAATCATAATGTGAAACAGACATGGATTTGAGCTTTTTTATATAAAGGGGGATAATCCATTTTGTATTTTACGTATTTCTGCTCACTAGAATCAACCATCTGCAGTAGATAGAAAATAAAATATTAGAATTATAGTACAAAGAAAAATAGAGAGTTGAAAGCATGAACTTGTGAACCAACTTAATTCCAGTCCATTTATATTTCATGCTATATCTCAAAGTAATATATATATATATATATATATATTTAAAACTAGACGTAATTCTAGTAGGAATAATGCAATCAATGTTATCAAAAGATAAATAATCATATTTGTAAGAGGGATCCAATCAAATTTAAACATAATGAACATGTTGAGATTGGTAACTTGGGAGGTACTCCAAACCCTAGCCTACAGGGATGTGGAGGAATTGACACCACTATGTCACTTGAGGGCTAAGAACCCAATCGTGTCAGCGTTGCACCCAAGCTTGCAGGTTTGAAACCATGTATGGATTTGGACACTTGGCACTTGATTGTAGGGCACTCTTAAAGGAACAAGGGGATACTTGTCGCACAAGAGAGGCCTTACAGATTGAGTGAAAATAATTTTTGTTTGATTATGTGGGTGAACTTGTCTTAAGTTTCAAGTCAAGCATGAATTGACGAGACAATTTGAGAAGCCTAAATGTCACCCTAAGGAATGATATAAATAGGAGTGAGGAGGACCCTCGTTCCTCACCTAGTCAAGACACTGTTAAAATTTCTGTTTTCCCACCCCGGTTTTCAGTTTCTCCTTATTTCTCTCATGTAGTTAAATTCTCTTTCCCATAACCATACATTCAACAATGCTGAAAAAATAAATTTGCTGAAAACACAAATTCTGGAAAAATTTACAGAATGCTGGAAATTGCAGAAATAAAAATCAGCAATAATAAACAGCCATTAAAACACATTAAAACACTGATATTTTTGGTTAACGTGACCCTAGAAAAACCCCCTACAACTCTTGGGGAAAACCAGTTTGAGAGATCTTCTTTATTTCTGAAAAAAACATTTTTACAGCAAGAAAATTTCAGCAAAATAATTTTTCCAGCAAGCAAACTTATCTATTTTCAGCCCAACAGACCACTTGGAAACTTTGTTGTATGCACGGTATAGACCGTACGGATGTACGGACTGTACGGAATGTACGGACAGACCTCGACTTTTGTGTCAAAAACCTGTTCCTCAATATTCGTGCTCAAAAATCAATTTTTTCTCAGTTTTTCAGCAAAAAATCAGCTTTTTCTACTTGTTCTTGATGTTGTTCTGCTTGTCTTTCTGCTGTTCTCATTTTGCTGAAGAGTTGCATGGTATGTGTGCCAAACTGCTGCCTCTTTCTCCTTCTTGTCCAGAAATCTCCCTTGCTCTCTTGCTCTCCTTCTCCCAATCTGCTCATGAAAGAATGAATGATCTTTTCCTTCTTTTCCTCCTTTAACCCAACCCTAAATGACTTTTGGGTGATCTCTAAATCGAATGGCTGAGATTAAATGCACATTTAAATCTCACTTTCTATTTTTTAATTCACCCACTTTAATAAAGACCCACTTAGTCATTTATTTCCAAAGTCACTTTTTTTTCTAATTTTTCATTGACTTTATAAAAGTCACTTTAAAATTAGACTTAGTAACTTTATCACTTAAAGTCACTTTTAAATTAGATTTTAACTTTATAAAAAATTATAAAGTCACTTTAGGAGAAAAATTAAAATCTTTTGGACACTTTTCCCTAGGCCAAAGATCAAGGCCTGAGGGAACCACCTGTCCTCTGGTACCAAATTTCAACACTTTCCAATGTGGTTTCTTACATTTTGTTATTCATATATCATATTTTCAATTCTTCTATTATCAAAAAGGTTTTTTCCCGCAAAATTTAAACAAATTTCTAAATCAATTATTATCATACAGAGTTTAAACAAATTTGTAAATCAAATTCTTATTCGAACAAACTATGTATGGAATAATATGACATAACTTAGAATTTCTTTTTCATGTATACATACATCTATATTCCACAATATATTGTGCTAGAAAAATTACAATATATAGACTTTAGCATATACTAAATTTCAAAATTAATTGTCAGCTCAAGCAACTAATATATAAAAACCAAAAGTTAGTAATGATTTATTTAATAGTCATTCATTGTTCTTAGAGGTGATGCCTCTTCTGATTATGGTGTGAGAATGAGGTTTAATTGCTTCATTCATGTTTTGCAAGAGCTCTTCTAATAACATTCTTATGTTGTCCAATTCATCTTCGAGCCACCTATGCATTTGCTAGAGTTCCAATATCTTATTCATTAGCATTAAAATATCTTGGCTAAGTATTAAGATATCTTGGATGAGCATTAAGATATCTTAGCTCTCTGCATATACCTTTTCCTATGTGCTTTTTCCATTGTTTATTTTGGTCATGTCTTGTTTTTGGTGTTAAATTTTTAAAAAGTAGAAAAATGATAAAGCAAACTCTGAAAATAGTTATCAATCAATTGAGCAAGTCCATTTCCTAGAACTTTTAGTGGAAAATTCAATACTAATGGGTCTACAAAAGGATGAACATTGCAAAATCACTTTCTTGAGGCTATTAGAAACTATTTTTGACCCAACATGCCTGTATATATTGCTTCATAGGCAATAAGTCATCTAAATCACGAATTGACATCAAATTTATGAAAGAACATTTAACTACTCTCAATTTTAATGGTATTCATTAACCATTAATCATCATCAATTTGGATAGTACTAATTTTCCTAATATCTAGTAAAAAAAAATTGTTATGAAATTGGTGACTATAAATCGTATCCATTTTTCTTAAATTCCAACTCGAGATAGTCCAATTGATATGATTGTGTTTAATGATTTCTCTATTTGGCACAGTTTAGAAATCGATATCAAAATACTATTTTATTAATCCATTTTTATTAACTAAAGATCTCTTGCCAATAATTAAAAGTATTTTTGGCATTTATTCAGTGAACCAATGCTTATTTAGGACATTTACTTTGTCATCTTGTTTTGTTATTGACCAATTTTTTCTACCAAAATAGAGTGAATGAACCTTTGTATTTATATTTGTTGAATACTAAGTGCATTATTGGTTTCACATTTGTCAATTAAACTTGTATTATCCAATACTAAATGAACTTTGTTTTCAATCCATGCGAGGAAGAAGCATTGCGTCGAGAAACATATATATGGACCATACTATGGATAAATTACTTAAGTAGCACTTTGTGACATCAAAAGTTTGGTTTATGTGTACATTGGATACTCAATAAGTATAGATATTTACCTATATTTTTGAGGCAATTTCCTACCTTGACTCGATATGGTTTCTGCAATTTTATGTTAAGCTAAAAAATAACATTTCAAAACTATTATCATTACAACAAGAGTTTTACTACTTATCAATATACTATGATCATTGTATGAATTTTCTCTACATCTCTGAATTCCACATAAGATATGTAAGGTAATATTAATTATTAAAATAAGATAAATATGGTAATATCAATTATTAAAATAATATACACTATGAAAAAGCATAAATTTGAAAATCAAAGTGAGAAAGTTCACTATTCTGAATGGATTAAACATTAGAAGTTTCTGGAAGTAAACATTACAATTATAATTTACATTGTAAATGATGCGTGTTTACTGAAGCATGCAAAGGTAGTGTGTTTAGAGTTTTTTGTGTTCTTTGCTTCCAATATGCACTCTTTGTGCATACTTTCTGGTGCACTCTTACACACAATGACTATGACAATATCCTCATAGATTTTCTCTATATACTTAAACAATTGTGTGGGAAAATAGCTATGCAGAGAGAGGAACATACACTTTACCCACAATGTACCTTATGTGTGCATTCATTTTCCCATGCTATATATTAACTAATTAATTAGAAGTTCGCTTTGTAAATACTGAGTGCATTTGTTTTGATACCTAGTGTAGTTCAACTAGATATAATTATATAATTTTTGGTTCCAATATTCAAACTTGATTCTTGATACAAAGTAAACACAGAGATGCCGAAGTTTGTACATCCATAAAATCTTTGCATAAAATATATTTGGCCAATTAGCTCCACACAATAGATAAAACATAAGAAAATAGAACAAAAATATTTAAAATTAAATTCCTCCTCCATACATTTCTTTTTTCAAAATGAAAATTGTTATCTTTTACATTATTTCAAAGTGTTGCAAAAAACTCCATATTTCATTTTGCAGTAGTCAATGCTAAACTACTCTTTGTAATTAGATTGCAGAGAAAGGAGAAAGGTTGTGGAGGAGGTGTGGTACAAAGGGTGTGTAGAGAAATTGGGTGTGGGGAAATTTGTTAAGGAGTCGGTACTGTATCCAGTCATGCTTTCTTCCTCTGAAATGCACATAAATATAAGATAATTTTATCAGTGGTTGCTTCATTAGTGAATGCCCTAACACTATTATAACTGAGATTGCCACGGATTCTTAAGAAGTTTTGATTTTAAATTGTTTTCCCATTTTAAACATTTGATCACGATGTTGTGTAATATGCTAAATAAAAAATCATTTTAATGCATCAAATAAATCATTAAATATCAATAAAGTGTGAAGCATAAAATATTAAAGACTAAAAATAAATTCGAGCACACAAAAATTGGATACAACATATGAACGAAATAAAATGATCATGTCATCAAATTTTAAATAAAAATAAATGCAAATAAGGAAAGATGAATATGTAGATGACATAGCACGAAAAGGGAAAGCTTGAACAATTAATAATATTATAAGCAATTGTAAATGAAACTAATTATCAATTTATGGAAAAACAATTATTACAGTGTTGATAAAAAATTCAAAAAAAGTTGCTTCACTATCAAAAAAGGAAAATAAACACACATCTAGAAAAATTTCAGGATTAGTATATATCCAAAAGCTACTAACTATGAGGAGTAGTTATGGAACAATAGTCTTTGTTCAGGAACCCTGTGACAATGGAAGCTAAAACTCAGAGTGTACATGTTTCTCCATATGACCCAATTCGCCTTTAAAGTGATATAGTTTTTCCTCTAAATTGTCCTGACCCCTCTACAAATTTTCTAATATATCTTTCATTTGTCACTGGTTGTATTAGGGATCATTCATGAATGAGGTGGTAGTATTTCGATCATCATTTCCGTTTCTTACAAGTTGTTTCAGAAGTATTTTTAGATCTGCAAAGTCATTAGCAAAGTTGCATTAATAATTAAAAAGTCTTTGAATTTATATATGTTGAAAGGGATAGGATCTATACCCTCCCCCTGACCACTGCTCTCTCAGACCCATATCTCCCCTTTTGTCTTTTAAAATGATTTGTTTATGTTCAATGCCTTTGTTTCAATAAAAGAAAAAGAAAAAAGTTTCAAAACTAGGTCTCTTAAACTACAATTAATCCACTTACAGCTGACAAGGATAGTGTTAAAACAACCTATAATGGGTACAGGGGCCTAATGCAGATAAAACACAAGTTTTTATGGAAATTATATACACAGGAAATGTAGTTACAAAAAAATATTCCAAACAGGTGTGGTATGGTAGGTGGTTATCAAATGCAAACACTAAGTTTAGAACTAAGGAGGCTTCTAGAGGAAGGATGGTGCACACCTTGGAACACAATAACCAAATATTAGGAGGAGATAGGGAGGCATATTCCAAAATTATTGGAGAAACTTTAAGTGGGAACTAGAATCCCTATCTCCTAGAATTTTCTGAATCCGATTCTTTTGGCACAAATAAGAGATTGATTTATGTGAATACAAAGTAGTACGAGGGGATTTTATGGTGCAGGCAAACCAAAAATATGAGATAATCACACAAAAAAAAGAATACAACTGTCACTGCGAAAATGCATTAGTTAGGAGAAAATCAGGGAAATCAAGTGATGGGTGTTAGCAAAAATAAAGAGGTCATATCAAAACAAGGTAAACCCATGCCAAAGCAAGGTGAAATTGAAGCTATTCCAACAAACAAAGAAGAGATTAGTAAGGAAACATATAACCCCAAAACCTCTATGTTGTTGTGGTCATTAGACCTCTATGTAAGCAAACTCATGAGCATGAAAAAAACAATTGAGTATATTGAGTTAAAGGGGTAGGATGAAGAATTCATTTTAAAAGAAATTTTAGAAACTAGTCAAAAGATGGAAAGGGAAAATAGGGTTCTCAAAGAACATGGAATAAGCTTATAAAACAATATGTAAAGAGGGCAGAAGGAGTTGATCACACTGAAACAAGAGATATAGAAAACAAAGGAAGTAGAAGACGAAGACAAAGGGACATGTAAAATTGAAAAAGAAAATTAGATGGAAGAGTTTTAATCAACAATTTGAATCATTGAAATGAGAGAAAATGAGCTAAATAAATAAATAGAAGATGCTAAATCTTGGGTCCAGGTGGTAAATAAACTGATAGTTTAGAAAAAAGAAACCATTGAGAAGAAAAACATATGAAGGATAAGGCCACAAACATCATTCTCAAAGGCCTGATAGGAATATGGAGAAAAAATAAATAACATATATTATAGCAAGGGATTTTCCCAAGGAAAAGTTGAAGTGGACAGGTTAGATTCAACAAGCAAATAGGAATGGTATAAAGGCAATAAATGGAAGGGATAATAATTTCATAGCTTCATTAAGGTCCATAGAAGAAAATTTGTCTATCCTAAAGAATATGCAGCCACTTAGAGACACTCATATTTACTTAGATGATTACTTGACACTTGAACAACAAGACGCGTGAAGGAAGGAATGGGAGAAAATGAAATCACAAGAGAAGCAGGAAAATGGGTATGGCTAAAAAATGGGAAAGCCCAAGTCAACGAGTGTTTAACATGTAAAAAACATGGATGCTGGGCAACATGGGAGTATCTAAACATGGTGATTTGGAATTGTAGATCCTACCCATGGATATGAGGATTGGGATTGGGGCCCATAGAAAAAGGGAAATAAATCATTATCCTTATAGAAACCCACGAACACGAGGGTTGCAGGGTTCTAGAATTCGAAGGGTAAAATAAAATTTTAGTGCAGAATGAGGAGACTAGTACAGGGAAAAGACATGGAGGGATCACCGTTATAATAAGGGATGGGTGGAGTGGAATAGTGAAAGTGAAAAAATTGGATCAAAATAATCAATTTATATGGCTAAATATAAGAGACAACAAAGTAACATTCATATTGGCAGTGTGTTACATTTCCAGACAAAATTCGAAGTTCTATAAGAAGATAAAGTTACATGAAGAAGACCCTTATGTTGCACTAAAAGGAGATATGTCTACTTTCAAGATCTTATGGAAAATAGTTCTAATCAGTGATTGTAATCCCAGGATGGAAAACAACCAGTGTATTCAATTGGGAAGTGATGATAATTTGGAAAGCAATCCTCTTTGGTTAGAAGAGAATGAAGAGAACAGGTGAAAATGACTTCTCGGGATGGGGATGGGAGCATACCACACTTTGGGGCTGAGTTGCTAGGCTTATGTAGCCTATATTGCATGGTAATTTGCAATGACATGAAATCTTGGCCAACATCTAGGAGTATCATGTGTAAAATGTACAATGGTCAAACTATGGTGGACTATGTAATATGTTCTCAGAGCTTTGTTTACAGTTTGTTAGAGTTCAATATTGCGGTGTGTCTTATTGAGATGAATTATGACCATATTTCTCTTTATATCAAGTTGGGCATACAAACAAGAGGAATATAGGAAGGGAAGACCCAACAAGGTCATAAGAAAGTGCATGCAATTGGAAAAATCCTCATAAATAAAAATAAAAAAACCAAGAGTTATTTGTTGCTTCTCTAAAACAACACTTTTAGTGGGGAAACAACAAAATGGAAAAAAAGGAAAAAAATTCAAAATTAGAATACATTACCAACAAAATGTTGATACCTCTAATCAAAAAATCTTTAAAGATGTGCATAAGATCATGACCTAAGAAGAGGACCTCAAAAACTTTCCCAACTAATCCTTGGTATGACGAAGAGTGCAAGGCTGTTAAAATATCCCTTAAGGAGAAGGAGACAAATAGGGAAAGCAAGAAAAGGTATAAAAATATGATAAAACCAAAAAAAAAAATTATTTAACATTGAGAAGGAATGAATTAATCTCCTTGGGAAAGCATAATCCCAAAGAATTCCCGTGTGAATTATAGCAGAAGAGAAGGAAAATAGATAATAATATCTGAGATATTCATTCGTTGGAATATCAAAAGCTCCTTTGTGAAAAAAAACAAGAGAAAAGAAGACCCCCAATAATCAACACTACAATCGAGTTATTTTTAGAGGAGGATGTCAAGCGTGGTATAAAAAACTTAGCAAGCAATAAATCCAAAGACATTGATGGGCTACATGAAGAATTTTTAAAATGGGGTGCTCAAATCTTGGCCCCAATCATGAAAAGGATCCTCAACAACATCACATAAGGACATTTTTCACTGTAGTGGACAACAAGTGTTGTTATCCCTCTTTACAGAAGTATAGGAATTAATAATCCCTTTAATTTCACACTATTATGGTCAATCCTCTTCTTGAAAAACTATTTGGGAGCATGACGGAATGTAGAATCAACAATTGGGAAGAAAAGAAGGTAAAATATAAGAAGGGTAGGTTGGTTTTAGGTTGAGACACTCTAAAATTTCGCATTGCATCACTCTTAGGCAATTCATTGAAAAACTATGGAAAATTTAGAGGGTAATCCTTTTGTTAATTTGTTTATTTCGAAAAAGCTTTTGACATTGTTCCTAAAGATAAGCTTTGGAGAAGAACATAAGAGCTTAGAATCCCAAGCGAATCTAGGGTTGTTGTCCATAACCTGTATGAGAAGGCTAGTGCTAAAATCAGAACTAAAGAGGGTTTTTCATAATACATTGGTAGTGACATTGGGGTTAGGAAGGGGTGTCCCCTTTCCCCCACTCTATTAGGTTTATATATTGATAAGTTAGAAGAATGGCTAAAGAACACTAGTGGAGAGGGAATTCAACTCACGGGTTATGTGAAGGCTACTTTTGTATGTTGATAATGTTATCCTAATTACAAAATTTGCTCAAGGTTTGAGAGATCATTTAAAGGCCTTGGAGATCCTCTTTAAAGAGGTTGGGATGCAAGTAAACACTAGTAAAACCAAATTCATGACCTTCGCTTTAAAGTGGAAAAAGCAGTAGGTTAGTTTTATATTTGAGGGAGAAACCTTGGAGATAATTGAATAATACAAGTACATATGGATTGTTTTTCACAACATGCTCTATTGGGAGATAGGCATAAATCAAAGGATATAAGGGGGATGGAGAGATTCTTACCTCCTTTAGAATAGATGCACAAAAGCATAATTGTGGGACTGGAAAACCAAGAAAACTCTTTTTGGAGTGTTGGTTACCTTGGTTGTCCTCTATGGATGTGAAGTTTGGGAGAGGAGCATATCAAATCACAATTGGAGATAATAATAAAGAATTCAAAATCACTTAATAATTAGTGACCTCAAAGTCAACTCAACTATCCCATATGAGATATTACTAGTGGAGGTTGGAATGTTCCCAATGGAGGCTATAACAATCATTTCATTTGTTAAGTAATTTAAAAATGTTGGAAAGCATGTATGAACACTGTTGGACTGAGATGATTGTTGCAGAGGAGCTAAAGCGTAGGATGAAAACTTGGAGGAAGAAAAATGACAAGTGGATGACAAAATGGGGAATAAATTGGTAATATTGTCCCAGCTCTAAAGAGGAGATAATAAAGTGGGTACTTGAAAAATTTAGGACATCCATGTGGGAGAAACAATTTGGCAGAAAAAATATCAGTATATGCCAAAAATTTCAGCACATCACAACATGATGAAAAGACATATTTAAGCGTGGCAATCAAGGGAAAGGCTAAAATTTTAATAGAGTGGTTGAGGACTTGGTCTAACCATCTTAGGTGTAGAACATGTAGATGGATAACACCCAAGGAAGAGTGGGAAGAAAGAAATTGCATCTTTTGGAGGAAAGGAATAGTTAAAACTAAATGGCACTTCATCATGGAATGTATGTCTTACCGGTAGATTCATACCAGTTTGAACATAATCTAAAGGTGGACAGGTTGAGCACGTTGTTTGAGGAAGCAAGGTTTCACAAAACTGTGAATTTATTAATTGAGATTCATGGAAAGAGGATTGTTTTAGAGGGAAACTTGAGACTGTGATGTTCTATTTGGTTTGGAGTATAGGTCCCTTATACCATTAGGTCTTATGGATGTCATTAAAATTCATTCAATTCAATTCAATTCTTGGATCCATTAATTCTTGGGCATTGTTGTTTTGTTCTCTATGCTAAAATGGTGTTGTAATTTTCATTCCCATCCTTGGAAACCATGCAATTTGGTTCCACCACCGCTGTAGAAGTTAATGTCAAGAGGCTAAAGGCAGGTAACCTTGCTCTTCTATTATGCAACTAGCATTCTAGTTGATGGGGGGAAATATTAAACTTGTTACCCAATTCCAACCCTTTTGTTTTTGTTTTTTTTTTTTTTTTTTTTTTTTTTTTTTTTTTTTTTTTTCCTGTAGATGAAAATGCTATGAGAAATAAAATTATAATGTTGGAAACATTCAAAATTGGTGGGCTCTTAATAATTTAGACAATTATGGGATTAAAGGTATTTTTCTCTTTGAATCTTTCTTCTAAATAAGAAGAGTACTCTTTGTAGAGGCAAAGCCTTTTTCTGGTGGAGCTTCCTTCTTCTTAGATGCTTGCTCTTGACCAAACTCTAACATTTCATTGTCATTGAGATTCTATTACACTCTATGCTTGCCTCCATATTTAGAGCACATGTTACATTACATATGAGGACATCCATCTGAAAAGACAATATGTCATTGTTGGGTGATTAGATTGCTACATCTTGAGGAGGGTATTCAAGTTGACATCAAAATCAAAAACCCAAGGGAAGACACCAATGTTGCCACTCCACCTCGATCACATTATCTTCTTTGCAATATTATTCATAGTTCCTTTCCAACGAACAACAAGATAAAATTGTTCTTCAATAGATGCAAAACTATTAAACCTGAAAGCGATTTGATAATGAATTATGGCTTTCTTTGGCATATTATATTTGCCTCTGAAAAGTGTATGGAAATTTTTCTCACAACTGAAGAGAAATTTCATCGAAAATGAAATTGAATATGGCCCAAGTTTCTTGGATTCCTAAACTGACTTTAGATGCAGCCAAGCAGTGAGAATTTACACAGGTGGTGGTGAGAACCCAAATTTACTTTAATTAAAAATTTCAAATTTCAAATAGTTTTTTCAAGCTACCATAACTAATTCTCAAGTCAATGTGAAAAATAATGTGAATAATTGATCTTTGCATATTATTATGAATATTGTTTCAATATTTTGTGGAGTTTAAAACTCCATCATCTACTTAATTTTTTCATTTTAATAAATTAAAATTTTGGAGGATTGAGTCCAAAATAAAATATTAAATTTCATAAATTTCATAAATTTCATAGATTATTTAATTAAGTTGATATTGTATCTATCTTAGAATATGTATTCCAAAATTTTAATTTAATTATGATTATTAAGTGGATCGTAGAGATTTAACCTTCATGGAATATGCCACAATATTCATAGAATAGTAGTATTAGCATATCAACGGTTAAGATTTATCTCCAAGTTAGTTATGTTTTTCTAATCAATGTATCTCAAATTAATAAATTAAATAAATACCATATAAAGACATGTCATATTGGGAAAGCTGCCTAGAAATTATGGAAGAAAACATATTAGAAGATGAGTTGCAGTTCACTATCAAGACAATTTCTGAGGTAGGAGACTCTTTCACTCACACTTATATTGATCAAGCTAGAAAACAAGTACATATATAGGCTTACAGTATAGTTGAACATAATTCTAAAATATAGGATTGGAAACCCAACAATGAATAATTAGGAAAATTAGTACAAACAAAACTCCAATAGCACATAAAAAATTCTAATAATAGGAGATTCGCTTCATCTTAATGGAGAAATGAGTTTTCTTCCACACTTAACTAATTCCTAGATACTTCAATTTTTTCCTTTCTGAATGGCTTTGTAAATATGTCAACCGCATTTTCATTCACATTACAATAAATTAAATCAATTTCCATGGAATACATATTTTCCTTGACAAAATGAAAGTGTGTCTCAATGTGCTTAGATCTTGCATTGTATAGAAGATTGCTGGCTAGTTTGATGAATATTTAATTATAATAATTGATAATTGTTGACATTTTCTGTACTTATCCCTCATATTCAAGAACTCACCTCAACCAATTCTTTCAAAAGTAACATTACACAAACATTTCTACTCAACTTTAGTTGATGACAAAAAAATAATTTTTTTGTTTCTTACTACTCCATGCCATAATCCCATATCCAAGGTTGAATGCATATCCTAAATTTTATCTTCTTTCATCAATATTTTTGACCTAATTTGAATAATAAGAGCCTTCCAACTAAACGTCAAGCTCACGAGTGTATTGAAAATCAATGTTAACAGTTCCTTTCAGACACTGAAGAACTCTCTTCACTGCTTTCCAATGACTTTCAAGAGGTTTTCGCATCAACTAAATTATGATTCATCCACCTCTCTTATCCCTTCATCACTATATAGTTTGGAATTCTATTCTAAATGTATTGATACTACCATATATTGGCCAATTTTGATCCTTTTGAGTAACTCTCTAGTATATTTTCTCTGTGTAACCAATATCTAACCAAGCTCTCTCCATATTTGAAGACCTAAGAAAGAATGTAATTCCCAAGGTCTTTCATTTCAAACACGTGGGATTGTTATCCTTTAGATCATCAACATATAGAGAAATCATATTAGCATGCCCCTTTTGATATGACTTGATATATATTTTAGGACTAGTCTTGCTTTTCATAAACCTTTATGAAGAAATAAATAGTCAATCTTCACATACCAAGACCTTGGTGTCTTTTTTAATCCCTATAAATTCTTCTTTAATTTGCAGACAAGGTTCTTTTGACCGTCCTTTATGAATCCTTTAGGAAAAAAAATACATGTTTCTTCCTTTACTTCCCCATTCAAAAAAATATTTAGAATCTAGCTAATTTAGTTTCTATTTATATTTTAGAGCTAATTTAATCATTAATCTAATTGCCTTTAGATTAGCTACAAGTGCAAAAGTTTCTTCAGAATAAATTCCCTCTTTCTGTGACCAACCTTTTGCAACCAATCTAGCCTTATATTTATCTATACTTCCATCAGGATTAAAGTTGGGTTTGAATAATCATTTGGATATTATATGTACTTTATTTCAAAATAAGTATATTAATTCCCAAGTATCATTTTTCATTATTGACTCATATTCTTTCTTGATTGCATCTCTCTATTCTTTATATTCATTAGCTTGTCTTAAATTGAAAGGTTCTATGTAATTTTTTACTTCAGTCATTAAGGAATAATATTTAATTGTTAATGGTGGTTGAATTTTCCATGATGATTGCCTTGGTGCTTCACTTATTTCATCGCTTCTCCTACATTGTGGTCAATCTTCTCTTCCTCTTAGTGTGTTGTGTTTTTTAGAGGTGTCCATGTCATTATATTCTTTGTCCTCTTTATATTATTTCTTATCATATGCTTATTCTTTGACATCATCATAATCATAAGGAATATGTAATGCATCATAATTCTCCTCCTTATGGCCTTTATCTGCATGTTGATAAAATAACACATTTTTCTTCCATTTTTATTTTGGAGGGATATAACTCATATGATTTATGATTAGAATAGAAACCAATGAAAATACACTTGATGGATTTTGCATCATTTTTTCTCCTATCTTCTTTTGGAACATGAAAAAATTATTTTCTTCTAAATATTTTTAAATGGCTTACCACTAGTTCATAACCATAAAGTTCCTCAAAAGGAGCCTTAATGTGTAAACTTTTAGATGGATATCTATTTTTCATATAAACAATAATGCTAACAACTTTAGCCCATAAGACATTGGTAAGGGTTTTTACCTTTTAACATGCTATGTGCACATTCTCATAGGGTTATGTTATTTGTTTCAACTACTCCATTTTGTTTTGGATTATGTGGTATCATGTATTGTTGTACAATTCCATGGGATTTATTGATTTTCTAGTGCAATTAGGTTTAGCACAATATTTATGAAATTTTGAGCATTATTTTTTATGTACATATTATTTTATATTATTCCAATTATATCATTCAATAATTATACTTCAGAAATTGAACCACAAGAAACAATGGAACAAAAGGGATCACAAAGCAGAAAAAAGAGACAAGACTTACCCTCTGAAAAACCACTACGAGAAAATACCCAACAACCCTTTTAATAGATAAATTATTCCTATTCAATAAGAGACACACCTAGATCTATGGTCAAACATAGTCTTCTCCTACAAATCAAGTCACCTAAACTGATACTTCACTTTCTTCTGCCTATTTGACCTAAAATTTTGGCCCTCCTGTAATAGCCAATTGCCCCAGAAATTTTGGCCTTGCAATAGTTGTCGAGAAACCTAGAAATTTCATCCCTGCAAAAAAATGCCCAAAAATACTACAAATCATAGAGAGATAATTCTATCCACGTGTGCGAGATGATGAGAGAAAAGATAGAGAAACTCAACCTTCTTCCTTTCTCCTTCTTCATATTTCTTGTGCTTCTTCGATCGCCCATAGGTTATGTTAAGTGAGGAATGAAAATTTCCCAAATGAGGAGCTTAATATGTCTTTATACAATAGTTTTTCTAGGATGAATGAACACGTCTCTTGGATAGGGATAACTTGACTTGGATAAAATACAACTTGTCACTTTTCGAGCAAAAAATTTCATTTTAAAATTCAAATTTACATCTTTTAAAAGTCACAATGGCACTTTGAGTCAAAATAATGTTTTCTTTGACTCCAACATTAATAAACATGCTTTACAATGAGAAATATAGTTACATCAAGTGACCAAAAGTACATTATGAATACCGACCATAGCTACAAATTCAACACTCCCTCCTAACTAGGGAGATATTCATAATCTTATTCACAAATGTTCTTAGATCAAGCAAATTTATCTAGAGAAAAGGTTATCCATTATTATGAGCATCATCATCTATCATCAACATCTACTTCAAACCATATCTCAGGTGGTACCAAACCCATGGAAATGGCATTAGCATATTAGGACACTCCTCCAAAGCGACCAGTCCTCAAATCCCATGGCCACAACTTAGGCCAAAATACTAAGACCCTCAACTAGCAAGCACTCACTCGCCCTTCCTGCTGAGCCCTCTGGGCAAATACCTTACTCAACCCTTACCTAGTTGGTGATCAGGTTAAGACGATGAAGAAAACATCATTCCACCCTATTTTTTGTGTGACTAGGGTCTAACATCTGACTCCACTCTTCTAGTGTGTGATCACGATATAGATAGGGAAGCACCTTACTCCACCATGCTTGGTGTGTGATCAAGGTCTAAGACCTCACTTTTCCATTTCCCGTGTGTGATCAAGGTCCTCCTCTAAGAGACACTCACTCAGTATAGCATGTCGATCACTCTAGGTATTTGGGGCCTCTTCTCCCTTTTGGGAGAATTTCCATATGTGTTGCAGATGAATTAACACACCCTCTCATTGAAATGGGTGATATCCATGAGCCCAACAAATCTTTGAAATATATGAACTTGTCCCTTGGTAATGGCTTCATAAAAGAATATATTGTTTTCTCATCTGTGGAGATGTACTTGATCTTTATTTCTCTCCTTTGCAACATGTCATAGATGTAGTGGTACTTGATCTCAATGTGCTTTGAATTGTCATGGAACATGAGATTCTATGAAATATTCACAAAACTTTTATTATCGCAATGTATCACCATTGGTTTGAACTATTGGCTAAGCAATCCTACAAACAACCTTTGGAGCCATACTGATTCGATATAAGCCTCATTGGCATGATTTACTTTTCTTTAGCATTGATGAGTGTGATCGACCTCTGCTTCCTTCTCATTCAAAATATGATAGTAGATCCCAAAATAAAGCATACGCTTTAGGTACTCTTCCTGCCTTCAGAACTTCCTACTTAATTAGCATTTGTGTATCCCTAAAGTTGTACATATTTGTTTGCAACATACCTCAAGCGATAGTTTATTGTACCACACAAGTATCTCAAGATGTGCTTTGCTACAATCCAATTGTTGACACCTAATACTCATGATTGGGTGAGTATAATGTAAATAGATAAATAAGTAATATGAATAGTCATTGGGAGATGAAGTGAACAGTCTCTCCCTCATGTATATAATGAAGACCTGCCTGAAGGAATAAACACGAACCAATTTTTGGTTGAGGAGTTACTGCCTGGTCTGACATGGTATTAGAGGCAACTCACTAAATAGTTGTAACTCCCATCTGCCTATTGCTCTCTGTCCACTGACTACTACTCTTTGTCTCCTCCATAGTCATTTCTGTGTGCTGTACGCTAGTCTGGCAGTATGCGTTGACGCTGCTCATTACAATGCTCCTCGTTACTATGTGTTGATGATACTCCATATCCCAAAAACAAAAATCCTTTTCATATTGTCAATGAACATGGCTGTTTGTTTGAGGAATTCTTTGGATATATTATGTTAATCATGGAAAAGAATTCAAGAATTTAACATGCTTAGTGTCTTGAGGAGCTGAATTTCATTCTTTCTCTGAACCTCATGAGGTTCATATAAAGATGTGATAACTTTTGTGTTCCCCATCTGAAAGATAGTAGAGCCATTGGCTTTGTCAACAACTGCCAGTTGTGCATATAACTGTCACATTTCCAGTGGACAACGCCCATCCAGACGTAGCCCCTCTGGACTAATGTACTCCATAATGTATGATATGGGAACATAATGCTCTCCCTCCAAACAAATTATGTTGTTCCTCTAGCTATGCAGTCACAATTATTGCTCAATAGCTCGTAAATGAAGCCGCTCGCATTCAAGTGAGACTCCACACTGATTATTACAATCAACTGAGGTATCAAAAAGCTTTTAACATTGGACTGGTATTATATTAACACTAGCCTTGTATTTTTTAATGCTTGCCTAACATGGAAAAGGCACTTGATTTTGCTGCATGAATGATGGTATATAAGTTGAAGTTCTTTTGGCATACATGTTGATGTTTTTTCACATAACGTTGGCATGTACTTTAAAAGTTTTGGTATATATGTTGAAGACTTTTTGGCATGTAAAATGTGTTAATAGCCACGCGTTGAATTTACTTTGAACACTGCTGAATGTACTCTTAACGCTATTTAACACATGGAATTTTATTGAAGTTTTATGCTATATAAGTTGAGATTAGATTGGTGAAGACCAAATTTAGATAGCTTTGTTTCCATTTCATGTAAAACAATTCAAGAACGTTGCGGAAAAAATGATGAGGAAGAGATTTGAAATCTTTTGATAATGCGTAGCTGATCTATGTTTTATATTTTCATTAAAGACAAAGACAGTACAAAGCGCTCTATGGAGATAATGCCCTTTTGAATTGTAATTAAAAAAAAAGAATGTCCACTAGAAGTACAATTTTACTGTATATTGGCAGAAGTATTTTTCTATCAGCAGAAGTAATTTTTTTATACAATGCATTCAATCATATCGATGGTGGGAATAGTTCTCACTGGAAAAGAGAAATATCCTTAATGGTCTTGGATGATAAAAAACACCCTCATTTTCAATGAGTTGTGGAAAGGAGTGTGTGTCAGAGACAGAGACGATGAACTAGTACAACCTACCTCAGACAAAGATCTCATCATTTGGGAAAACAAGAATAGAAAAGCTTATGCATTAATTGTAGCATCTGTAAATGAAGAGGTGAGTCACCATATTTCATCATTTTCAACTACCTTTGAAGCCTTACAAAAGCTGAAAGAACTCTATGACTCACATTCTACACTTGAAGTTGTTCAACTCATGATTAAACTCTTCACTCTTAAACTGCAAAATAATGATCCTCCTACTTTGCATCTGAAGTAAAGTCTATAAGCATGATAAAAAATCCCCTAAGGTTGAATTGGATATTCCTCTTATTTCTTTTCTCAAGGCACTTTATCCTACTTACTCCAATTATCTTGAGTCATTGCAAGCAAATGGAAATCTCAAAGATATCACCTTTGACTCTCTTTTGAAGAATTTTGCTGAAAGAGAGAAAGCTTTTAGAAAGAAGACAACCCCTGAATCTTCTGAAGAGGTTGTGTGCCTTGCTCATAAAGAAAAGCATCCTACTCAAGATTCTTCAAGAAGAAGAGGTGGTTGAAGAGGAAGAGGAAGATATTTCAGAGGCAGGGGGGGAAGATATTCTCAAGGAGAAAAAGCAGATTTTCACTACATTCGTTGCAAAAGAAATGGATCACATGATGCCTCTACATGCAAGCTACCATGGGAGAAAATTGAGTAGAAAAGAAACCAACAGAAAGGTAAAATTAATGATACAGATAAAGGTAAAGCACCTGAATCCGCTCACTATGTTGTGACATAATGTAATATTGGAGTAAATAAAGATTTATTTAATGCTTTACTTGCTTCTTGGAAAAATGATTGGTTTGTTGATTCAAGAGCAACCTGCCACATGACTCATAGAAAAGTTTTTTTTGAAGAATTTACTGACAATGTTGATGGAACAGTATACTTTGTAGACCAATCAAAAATCAAGTCATCAGGGCTTGGCACAATCAGGTTTAAACTGCCTAGTCTTCTAGACTTTCTTCTACATCATGTTCTATATCTCCCATAGCTCAAGAGAAACGTGTTATCCTTGGTCCACATCTACCAACAAGGTCACTCCATTCATATGTTTGATGGAAAACTTGAGGTAAGAAAAGCATCTGACCACTAACTTATCATGATGGGAATAGAAGAAGAAAGACTTCTCAAGCTGCAAGGAACCTCTGCTCATGCACAACATTCCTCATACAATTCTCATCACGAAGAAGGTACACTACCATCAAGTTTATTATGGCATGCTAGATTTGGACATTTGAACTATGACAACCTTTGCTTGTTGAAGAAAAATGGTGTTTCTTGTTTGCCTACAATTCATAGGAAACTTAAGCAATGTGATGCTTGCATTCTAAGAAAGCATAGCAAACAATCTTTTCATGATTCACATTCAAGAGCACCTAGAAAGCTTGAACTCATTAATTCAGATTTATGTGGTCCAATGCCTGTTCCTTCTACAAATGGAAATAAATATATGATGACATCTATTGATGACTACACTAGAATCTGTTGGGTTTATTTATTGAAGAACAAATCTGATTCTTTTTAAACATTCAAGAATTTTCATAAATGGATTGAAAATTATGCACAATCTCATATTGGGTCTATTTGCACTGATAATGAAAAAGAATACACATAAAATGAATTTGAAAACTACCTTCACCAACATGGGATCGAACATGAAACAACTATACCTTATAATCCCCAACAGAATGGTGTAGTTGAAAGAATGAATAGGACAATCTTAAATATGGTACGATCCATGCTCTTCTTCAAAAATGTAAAGATAATGTTTTGGGCTGATGGTGTTCTATGTGCTTCATATATAAAGGACAGATGTCCATCTAATGATATTAGAATAAAGATTCCTTATGAAATGTGGTATGGACATGTTCCTTCGGTAAAGCATCTCATGGTCTTTGGTTCCACCTGTTATGCCTTGATACCAAAGGTACATAGAAACAAACTTGGTGCTAGAATTTATAAGTTTATCTTCCTGGGGTATTCAAACACCTCCAAAGCATACCATCTCTATGATGAAGTAAATAAAATGTTTGTTGTATCTAGAGATGTAATTTTTCTTGAATCATCTAAAACTAACAATGTTGTTGAGCGATCACTTGATCGCTTGGATAGATTCACAAAAGCAAAATCATTTCAAGAATTTGATAATCAGATTCCACATCTTGAAGGGGGGATTCCTAAACTAGATCAACTTGTGGAATCTTCTTCTCAGGAACACTCTACCCCACATGAAACTCCAACAACAGATGATGCTTTAAGTGATGTGATTGATAGAATTGGGAGACTCAATCTTGATTCAGTCCCA
>APFE030977994.1:96403-142429 GCA_000404065.3 Pinus taeda
AACTAGACGTCATTCTAGTAGGAATAATGCAATCAATGTTATCAAAAGATAAATAATCATATTTGTAAGAGGAATCCAATCAAATTTAAACATAATGAACATGTTGAGATTGGTAACTTGGGAGGTACTCCAAACCCTAGCTTACAAGGTTGTGAAGGAATTGACACCACTAAGTCACTTGAGGGCTAAGAACCCCACCATGTCAGCTTTTCACCCAAGCTTGCAGGTTTGAAACCATGTATGGATTTGGACACTTGACACTTGATTGTAGGGCACCCTTAAAGGAAAAAGGGGATGCTTGTCGCACAAGAGAGGCCTTACAGATTGAGTGAAAATAATTTTTGTTTGATTATGTGGGTGAACTTGTCTTAAGTTTCAAGTCAAGCATGAATTGAGGAGACAATTTGAGAAGCCTAAATGTCACCCTAAGGAATGATATAAATAGGAGTGAGGAGAACCCTCATTCCTCACCCAATCAAGACACTTATTCCTAATGTGAATACTGAAATAGGAGGATGAGTCTACCGCTAAGAAGGAGAAACGATCAAGTCTGGATGGGGTTAGTTTTGAGACTGTTTTCGGTTGTGGTTATGCAGCGAAAGACAACAAGTAAAAGGAGACTAGGAAGAGACTTTTGAGGACAAAATCTGAGCATGAAACCAAAAGCGAGCTCTCTCTAACAAGCCAAGATTTTTGAAGTATTGCAAGTGGAAAAAATTATGACTATTTGAGGGTCGAGAAGCCTACTTGGAAGCCAAGGTTACCCCACATTCATCTACAGTAGGAGTGAAAAAATCAAAGGTTGTTGGATTCGTTTGTATCTAGGTTGGATCTACATTAGGTTGCCCTAATTAGGGTTGAGTTGTTCAGAAAAAAGTCTCACACCGATCTAAGGGTTTTGCAGATGAAAAGAGGATGTCTACAAGGAGGAAAAGTACATGATTGTTGTCCTAGTAAAGGGCAGTATTTGGAGTATCCAAAAGAACAACTTTTAGAGGGTTGTAGTGGCTTGCTTCACGCCCTAAGTAAATTCACTTGAGAAGGAATTTGAGGACTGTTAAAATGGAAAAAGAAGAGCTGCTCAAGAAAAGGAGGAGGTCAATGGAGCAATTTGACTAGCCCACGTTTGTTGTTGAAGAAGGATTATTGACAGTGATAGGTGGAAGCCCTCTATACCATAACTTTGTCTCATTGAAGCAACACAAGTAGGCAACAAAAGAAGTCCCTAAAGGTTGCGTTCTTGAAGGACTAACGAGAAACTAATGTGCAAGAAGTCCAAAAGGAGATGAGGAGCAATAGTGGGCAGTGTTGGTTGTTGATGCATTAATGATCAGCAGGAGGGAAGACTGGACTTTTGTTCAGTCACTTAAAGCAAAAGTATCACTGATAGAGGTAGATTTGTGTTGTTGCAGATCGAGAGCCAACGGGCCGGGAAGATATGTTCGGGATACGACCAGTGTAGCTGTGAAGTGCACTAAATCAACTAGTAAGTCAGCATATCTCGTTAAGGGTAGATTGGTGGTCAAAGTTGTTGACACCAAATCCTAGTTTGTATTACTTGTATCAGTGATTGTATGAGGGCCATGATCCCTAATACATCGTTGTGTGGGGTTGTGTGTGTGATGTGGACCAAATTACCATATAAATTTAAAGATACCATTTTATATATATGTAAAACCATAATTTAAGTGGTACTACTTGAGAACCATGCTAGAAGGATAAAACGTCAAACTATCAAACAATATTAACAATATTTTGTTAGAAAACAGCATGACTCACCCATCCTCTGCCCTGCATCTACATTTCCTAGGCTATCTTCTCCACACGACCCTCCCAAACACTACAATTTTAGTCACTCACAGCACAAAGTAATATTATATATGAGATCACGAATAACCCATGGAGCTTAAAAGATAAATGTAAACTAACAAATAACTTAAGAACCATGTTAGAAAGATAAAAAGTCAAACTAACAAATAATAATAACAATGTTTTGTCGGAAAACAGCATGACTCAACCATCCTCTATGTTGCCTCAACATTTCCTAGGCTATCTTCTCCACTCGACTCTCCCAAACACTACAATTCTAGTCACTCGCTGCACAAAGTAATATTATATATGAGATCACGAATAAACCATGGAGCTTAAAGGATAAATATACAACGCAATGAATTAACCATACACATACCTACCCTCCCTTGCTAATATTATAACATCAATAATCATGAAAAATAATCCAATGTAACATTTCCATTTCCTTCATATCAAAGTTCTAGGAAATATATTGAATGTCACACCGATGAACATGATCATACTACCTTGAAGCCATGACAAAATGATAAATCATTGTGCAACTAACAAATATTCCAGTGTATTAAAGGACTAGTATTGTGCAAGAGAAAAGTATGCTTCACCCATCCTTTGTGCCATGTTTGTAGAATGTCTAGAGTATCTTCACCACTTGACCTTTGTAAACCATACTATTGTAGTTGTTCACTACATCAAAAAGATCAATATAGTTGACTATTAGAGAATAGATAAAACATATAATAATTTGAATATCAAAGAAATGGAGCCACAAATTAGCGAAAGATACTTTTAAGTGCATTGCATGTAGATATGTTGAATCACCTTCGTTTATGAACAATAACCTCACTTTTCCCTTAATTGAAGTGCATTGCACGTAGATATCTTGACTCACCTTCATTTATGAACAATAACCTCAATTTTCTCTATCTGCTTTGTTCATTTCCGCACCCAACAAACGAAACCAAGACAAAACTACAAGAAACATTAAAGAAACAAAAAAACAAAACAAAGCAAGAGTACAACATAGACAACAAAGGAAACCAAGACTAAACTACAAAAAAACAAGAAAAAATATTCAAAACAAAGGAAAAGGAGTACAACACAGCATGGCCATGCTCAAACTCAATAAAACAAAACATGCAGACAAGAACAAAGAAAAAATTGCAAACATCCCCTCCGCACATCATCTCTCCTGCAATCTGTTTTCCTCCGCTGAAAAAAAAAAAATGGGTTGAATAAGGTTAACATATACACAATTAGTAATGTCAATCATATTTCAAAACCAATAGTTATTCATAATTCTAAACACACCTCCCATAGAGTTTGTTTTATAATGATGGACACTCTCTTCTATTCCACTTGCTCGTGCTCGTCAAAACCAACCATCTAAAAAAGATACACAATAAGCTATTAGAATCGTTATATAAGTTAAACTAAAGAGTATGCAATAATTAATCATAATAAAAAATACAACTTTCTTTGATATTGTTATATAAAAGGGGAGAGTCCATCTTGTGTTTCACGTATTCATGCTCATTAGAACATGCCATCTGCAATAGATACACAAGAAAATATTAGATTTCTAATAAAAGTCAAACTAGAGAGTTTGAACACATGAACATCAACAAAAACAAATCATGTAAACAACAACAAACAAAAAATTGCAAACTTCCCCTTTGCACATTATCTCTATTGTAGTGTCCTCTCCGCTGCTGAAAGGGAAAAAAGCGGTGTGAATAAGGTTAAAATAAAGACACAAATAGTAATGGCAAGCATAATTCAAAACAAATAATTATTCATAATTGCAAACATACCTCATCTAGAGTTTGCTATATAAGTATAGAGATTCTATGTTGTATTCCACTTACTCATGCTCACCAAAACAAGCCATCTACAACAGATATATTTTAGAATCATTATACAAGTTATACTGGAGAGTTAAATGCAACAATCAATCATAATGTGAAACAGACCTGGATTTGAGCTTTTTTATATAAAGGGGGATAATCCATTTTATATTTTATGTATTTATGCTCACTTGAATCAACCATTTGCAGTAGATAGAAAATAAAATATTAGAATTCTAGTAGAAAGTAAAATAGAGAGTTGAAGGCATGAACTTGTAAACCAACTTAATTCTAATCCATTTATATTTCATTCTATATCTCAAAGTATATATATATTTTTAAACTAGACGAAATTCTAGTAGGAATAATGCAATCTATGTTATCAAAAGATAAATAATCATATTTGTAAGAGGGAACCAATCAAATTTAAACATATTGAAAATGTTGAGATTGGTAACTTGGGAGGTACTCCAAAGCCTAGCCTACAGGGTTGTTGAAGAATTGGCACCACTAAGTCACTTGAGGGCTAAGAACCGAATCGTGTTAGCTTCGCACCCAAGCTTGCAGGTTTGAAACCGTCTATGGATTTGGACGTTTAGCACTTGATTGTAGGGCACTTAAAGGAACAAGGGGATGCTTGTAGCACAAGAGAGGCCTTACGGATTGAGTGAAAATCATTTTTATTTGATTATGTGGGTGAACTTGTCTTAAGTTTCAAGTCAGGCTTGAATTGAGGAGACAATTTGAGAAACTTAAACGTCACCCTAAGGAATGATATAAATAGGAGTGAGGAGGACCCTCATTCTTCACCTAATCAAGACACTTATTCCTCATGTGAATACTGAAATAGGAGGATGAGTCTGCAACCAAGAAGGAGAAACGATCAAGTCTGGATAGGGTTACTTTTCACACTGTTTTGGGTTGTGGTTATGGAAGTGGAAAGACAACAAGTAAAAGGAGACTAGGAAGAGACTTTTGAGGAAAAAATCTGAGCATGAAACCAGAAGAAAGCTCTCTCTAACAAGCCGAGATTTTTGAAGGATTGCAAGTGGACAAAATTATTACTATTCGAGGGTCGAGTAGCCTACTTGGAAGCCAAGGTTAGCCTGCATTCATCTACAGTAGGAGTGAAAAAATCATAGGTTATTGGATTCGTTTGTATGTAGGTTGGATTCGCTTTAGGTTGCCCTAGTTAGGGTTGAGTTCTTTAGAAAAAAGTCTCACACCGATCCAAGGGTTTTGGAGAACAGAGGAGGACGTTTACAAGGAGGAAAATTACATGATTGGTGTCCTAGTAAACAACAGTATTTGGAGTATCCAAAACAACAACTTTTAGAGGGTTGTAGTGGCTTGCTTCACACCCTAAGTAAATTCACTTGAGAAGGAATTTGAGGACTGTTAAAATGGAAGAAGAAGGGCTGCTCAGGAAAAGGAGGAAGTCAATGGAGCAATTTGACTAGCCCAAGTTTGTTGTTGAAGAACGATTATTGAAAGTGATAGGTGGAAGCCATCCATACCATAACTTTGTCTCATTGAAGCAACACAAGTAGGAAACAAAAGAAGTCCATAAGGGTTGTGTTCTTGAAGGACTAAGGACAAGCTAATGTGCAAGAAGTCCCAAAGTAGATGAGGAGCAGTAGTGGACAGTCTTGGTTGTTGAAGCACTAATGATCAGCTGGAGCGCAGATTGGAGTTGTGTTTAGACACTTAAAGCAGAAGTATCATTGAGAGAGGTAGATTGGTGTTGTTATAGATTAGGAACCAACAGACCAGGAAGATATGTTCGGGATACGACTAGTGTAGCTGTGAAGTGCACTAAATCAACTAGTAAGTCACGATATCTTGTTAAGGGTAGATTGGTGGTCAAAGTTGTTGACACCAAAACCTAGCTTGTAGTACTTGTATCAGTGATTGTATGAGGTCCATGATCCCTAATACATCCTTGTGTGGGGTTGTGTGTGTGATGTGGACCAAATTACCATATAAATTTAAACATATCATTTTATGTGTTTGTAAAACCATAATTTAGGTGGGACTACTTGGGAACCATGCTTGAAGGATAAAATGTCAAACTATCAAATAATATTAACAATATTTTGTTGGAAAACAGCATGACTCACCCATCCTCCGGGCTGCATCTACATTTCCTAGGATATCTTCTCCACACGATCCTCCCAAACACTAAAATTGTAGTCACTCACTGCACAAAGTAATACTATATGTGAGATGACGAATAAACCATGGAGCTTAAAGGATAAATATACACTAATAAATAACATAAGAACCATGCTAGAAAGATAAAATTTCAAACTAACAAATCATAATAACAATGTTTTGGCGGAAAACAGCATGACTCACCCATCTTGTATGCTGCCTCAACATTTCCTACGCTATCTTCTCCACTTGACCCTCCCAAACACTACAATTCTAGTCACTCGCTGCACAAAGTAATATTATATATGAGATCATGAATAAACCATGGAGCTTAAAGGATAGATATGCAATACAATGAATTAACCATACACATACCTACCCTCCATACACATACCTACACTCCCTTGCTAATATTATAACATCAATAATCATGAAAAAAATCCAACGTGACATTTCCATTTCCTTCATATCAAAGTTCTAGGAAATATATTGAATCTCACACCGATGAACAAGATCATACTACGTTGAAGCCATGACAAAATGATAAATCATTGTGCAACTAACAAATATTCCAGTGTATTAAAGGACTAGTATTGTGCAAGAGAAAAGTATGCTTCACCCATCCTTTGTGCCATGTTTGTAGAATGTCTAGAGCATCTTCACCACTTGACCTTTGTAAACCATACTATTGTAGTTGTTCACTACATAAAAAAGATCAATATAGTTGACTATTAGAGCATAGATAAAATATATAATAATTTGAATATCAAACAAATGGAGCCACAAAATAGCAAAAGATGCTTTTAAGTGCATTGCATGTAGATATGTTGAATCACCTTCATTTATGAACAATAACCCCAATTTTCTTTTAATTAAAGTGCATTGCATGTAGATATCTTGACTCACCTTCATTTATGAACAATAACCTCAATTTTCTCTATCTGCTTCGTTCATTTTCGCACCCAACAAACGAAACCAAGACAAAACTACAAGAAACATTAAAGAAACAAAAAAACAAAACAAAGCAAGAGTACAACACAGAAAACAAAGAAAACTAAGACTAAACTACACAAAACAAGAATAAAAATTCAAAACAAAGCAAAATGAGTAAAACAGAGCATAGCCATGCTCAAACTCAACAAAACAAAACATGCAGACAACAACAAAGAAAAAATTGCAAACATCATCTCTTCCGCAATCTGTTTTCCTCCGTTGAAAGGAGAAAAATGGGTTGAATAAGATTAACATATACACAATTAGTAATGTTAAACATATTTCAAAACCAATAGTTATTCATAATAGTAAACACGCCTCCCCTATAGTTTTTTTTATAATGATGGACACTCGCTTTTATTCCACTTGCTCGTGCTCATTAAAACGAACCATTTACAAAAGATACATAATAAGCTATTAGAATCGTTATATAAGTTAAACTAAAGAGTATGCAATAATTAATCATAATAAGAAACACAACTTTCTTTGATATTGTTATATAAAATGGGAGCGTCCATTTTGTATTTCACGTATTCATGGTCATTAGAACATGCAATCTGCAATAGATACACAATAAAATATTAGATTTCTAATAAAAGTCAAACTAGAGAGTTTGAACGCATGAACATCAACAAAAAACAAATCATGTAGACAACAACAAACGAAAAATTGCAAACTTCCCCTTTGCACATTATCTCTATTGTAGTGTCCTCTCCGCTGCTGAAAGGGAAAAAAGAGGTGTGAATAAGGTTAAAATAAAGACACAAATAGTAATGGCAAGCATAATTCAAAACAAATAATTATTCATAATGGAAAACATACCTCATCTAGAGTTTGCTATATAAGTATAGACATTCCATGTTGTATTCCACTTACTCTTGCTCACCAAAACAAACCATCTACTACAGATATATATTATAATCATTATAAAAGTTAAACTTGAGAGTTGAATACAACAATCAATCATAATGTGAAACATACCTGGATTTGAGCTTCTTTATATAAAGGGGGATATTTCATTTTGTATTTTACGTATTTCTGCTCACTAGAATCAACCATCTGCAGTAGATAGAAAATAAAATATTAGAATTCTAGTAGAAAGTAAAATAGAGAGTTGAAGGCATGAACTTGTTAACCAACTTAATTCCAGTCCATTTATATTTCATGCTATATCTCAAAGTATATATATATATTTTTAAACTAGACATAATTCTAGTAGGAATAATGCAATCAATGCTATCAAAAGATAAATAATCATATTTGTAAGAGGGATCCAATCAAATTTAAACATAAAGAACATGTTGAGATTTGTAACTTGGGAGGTACTCCAAACCCTAGCCTACAGGGTTGTGGAGGAATTGACACCACTAAGTCACTTGAGGGCTAAGAACCCAACCGTTTCAGCTTTGCACCCAAGCTTGCAGGTTTGAAACCATGTATGGATTTGGACACTTGACACTTGATTGTAGGGCACTCTTAAAGGAACAAGGGGATGCTTGTCGCACAAGAGAGACCTTACGGATTGAGTGAAAATAATTTTTGTTTGATTATGTGGGTGAACTTCTCTTAAGTTTCAAGTCAAGCATGATTTGAGGAGACAATTTGAGAAGCCTAAACGTCACCCTAAGGAATGATATAAATAGGAGTAAGGAGGACCCTCATTCCTCACCCAATCAAGGCACTTATTCCTAATGTGAATACTGAAATAGGAGGATGAGTCTACAACTAAGAAGGAGAAACGATCAAGTCTGGATAGGGTTAGTTTTGAGACTGTTTTGGGTTGTGGTTATGCAGGGAAAGACAACAAGTAAAAGGAGACTAGGAAGAGACTTTTGAGGACAAAATCTGAGCATGAAACCAGAAGCAAGCTCTCTCTAACAAGCCAAGATTTTTGAAGTATTGCAAGTGGACAAAATTATGACTATTCGAGGGTCGAGAAGCCTACTTGGAAGCCAAGGTTAGCCTGCATTCATCTACAGTAGGAGTGAAAAAATCAAAGGTTGTTGGATTCGTTTGTATGTAGGTTGGATCTACATTAGGTTGCCCTAGTTAGGGTTGAGTTGTTTAGAAAAAGTCTCACACCAATCCAAGGGTTTTGCAGAACAAAAGAGGATTTCTACAAGGAGGAAAAGTACAGGATTGGTGTCCTAGTAAAGGGCAGTATTTGGAGTATCCAAAAGAGCAGTTTTTAGAGGGTTGTAGTGGCTTGCTCCACGCCCTAAGTAAATTCACTTGAGAAGGAATTTGAGGACTGTTAAAATGGAAAAAGAAGGGCTGCTCAGGAGAAGGAGGAGGTTAATGGAGCAATTTGACGAGCCCACGTTTGTTGTTGAAGAAGGATTATTGACAGTGATAGGTGGAAGCCCTCTATACCATAAGTTTGTCTCATTGAAGCAACACAAGTAGGCAACAAAAGAAGTCTCTAAGCATTGTGGTCTTGGAGGACTAAGGAGAAGCTAATGTGCAAGAAGTCCAAAAGGAGATGAGGAGCAATAGTGGGCAGTTTTGGTTGTTGATGCACTAATGATCAGCTGGAGGGCAGACTGGAGTTGTGTTCAGTCACTTAAAGCAAAAGTATCACTGATAGAGGTAGATTGGTTTTGTTGCAGATCGAGAGCCAACGAGCCGAGAAGATAAGTTCGGGATACGATCAGTGTAGCTGTGAGGTGCACTAAATCAACTAGTAAGTCAGTGTATCTCGTTAAGGGTAGATTGGTGGTCAAAGTTGTTGACAACAAATCCTAGTTTGTATTACTTGTATAAGTGATTGTATGAGGGCCATGATCCCTAATACATCGTTGTGTGCGCTTGAGTGTGTGATGTGGACCAAATTACCAAATAAATTTAAACATACCATTTTATGTATATGTAAAACCATAATTTAAGTGGTACTACTCCACAACCATGCTAGAAGGAAAAAACATCAAACTATCAAATAATATTAACAATATTTTGTTAGAAAACAGCATGACTCACCCATCATCTGTGCTGCATCTACATTTCCTAGGCTATCTTCTCCACACAACCCTCCCAAACACTACAATTTTAGTCACTCATAGCACAAAGTAATATTATATATAAGATCACGAATAAACCATGGAGCTTAAAGGATAAATATACACTAACAAATAACCTAAGAACCATGCTAGAAAGATAAAAAGTCAAACTAACAAATAATAATCACAATGTTTTGTCGGAAAACAACATGACTCAACCATCCTCTATGCTGCCTCAACATTTCCTAGGCTATTTTCTCCACACGACCCTCCTAAACACTACAATTCTAGTCACTCGCTGCACAAAGTAATATTATATATGAGATCACAAATAAAGCATGGAGCTTAAAGGATAATTATACAACGCAATGAATTAACCATACACATTCCTACCCTTCATACACATACCTACCCTCCCTTGCTAATATTATAACATCAATAATCATGAAAAATAATCCAATGTGACATTTCCATTTCCTTCATATCAAAGTTCTAGGAAATATATTGAATCTCACACCGATGAACAAGATCATACTACCTTGAAACCATGACAAAATGATAAATCATTGTGCAACTAACAAATATTCCAGTCTATTAAAGGACTAGTATTGTGCAAGAGAAAAGTATGCTCCACCCATCCTTTGTGCCATGTTTTTAGAATGTCTAGAGCATCTTCACCACTTGACCTTTGTAAACCATACAATTGTAGTTGTTCACTACATAAAAAAGATCAATATAGTTGACTATTAGAGCATAGATAAAACATATAATAATGTGAATATCAAACAAATGGAGCCACAAATTAGCGAAAGATAGTTTTAAGTGCATTGCATGTAGATATGTTGAATCACCTTCGTTTATGAACAATAACCTTACTTTTCTCTTAATTCAAGTGCATTGCACGTAGATATCTTGACTCACCTTCATTTATGAACAATAACCTCAATTTTCTCTATCTGCTTCGTTCATTTCCGCACCCAACAAACGAAACCAAGACAAAACTACAAGAAACATTAAAGAAACAAAAAAACAAAACAAAGCAAGAGTACAACACAGATAACAAAGAAAACCAAGACTAAATTACAAAACACAAGAAAAAATATTCAAAACAAAGGAAAATGAGTACAACACAGCATGGCCATGCACAAACTCAATAAAACAAACCATGCAGACAAGAACAAAAAAAAATTGCAAACATCCCCTCCGCACATCATCTCTCCTGCAATCTGTTTTCCTCCACTGAAACAAAAAAATGGGTTGAATAATGTTAACATATACACAATTAGTAATGTCAATCATATTTCAAAACCAATAGTTATACATAATAGTAAACACACCTCCCATAGAGTTTGTTTTGTAATGATGGACACTCTCTTCTATTCCACTTGCTCATGCTCGTCAAAACCAACCATCTACAAAAGATACACAATAAGCTATTAGAATCGTTATATAAGTTAAACTAAAGAGTATGAAATAATTAATCATAATAAGAAACACAACTTTCTTTCATATTGTTATATAGAAGGGAAGTGTCCATTTTGTATTTCACGTATTGATGCTCATTAGAACATGCCATCTGCAATAGATACACAAGAAAATATTAGATTTCTAATAAAAGTCAAACTAGAGAGTTTGAACACATGAACATCAGCAAAAACAAATCATGTAAACAACAACAAACAAAAAATTGCAAACTTTCCCTTTGCACATTATCTCTATTGTAGTGTCCTCTCCGCTGCTGAAAGGGAAAAAATCGGTGTGAATAAGGTTAAAATAAAGACACAAATAGTAATGGCAAGCATAATTCAAAACAAATAATTATTCATAATTGCAAACATACCTCATCTAGAGTTTGCTATATAAGTATAGACATTCCATGTTGTATTCCACTTACTCATGCTCACCAGAACAAGCCATCTACAACAGATATATTTTAGAATCATTATACAAGTTAAACTAGAGAGTAGAATGCAACAATCAATCATAATGTGAAACAGACCTGGATTTGAGCTTTTTTATATAAAGGGGGATAATCCATTTTGTATTTTATGTATTTCTGCTCACTTGAATCAACCATCTGCAGTAGATAGAAAATAAAATATTAGAATTCTAGTAGAAAGTAAAATAGAGAGTTGAAGGCATGAACATGTGAACCAACTTAATTCTAATCCATTTATATTTCATACTATATCTCAAAGTATATATATATTTTTAAACTAGACGAAATTCTAGTAGGAATAATGCAATCAATGTTATCAAAAGATAAATAATCATATTTGTAAGAGGGAACCAATCAAATTTAAACATATTGAACATGTTGAGATTGGTAACTTGGGAAGTACTCCAAAGCCTAGCCTACAAGGCTGTGGAAGAATTGGCACCACTAAGTCATTTGAGGGCTAAGAACCCAATCGTGTCAGCTTTGCACCCAAGCTTGCAGGGTTGAAACCGTCTATGGAGTTGGACGCTTGGCACTTGATTGTAGGGCACTTAAAGGAACAAGGGGATGCTTGTAGCACAAGAGAGGCCTTACGGATTGAGTGAAAATCATTTTTATTTGATTATGTGGGTGAACTTGTCTTAAGTTTCACGTCAGGCTTGAATTGAAAAGACAATTTGAGAAACTTAAACGTCACCCTAAGGAATGATATAAATAGCAGTGAAGAGGACCCTCATTCTTCACCTAATCAAGACACTTATTCCTCATGTGAACACTGAAATAGGAGGATGAGTTTACAACCAAGAAGGAGAAACGATCAAGTCTGGATAGGATTAGTTTTCATACTGTTTTGGGTTGTGGTTATGGAAGGAAAGACAAGAAGTAAAAGGAGACTAGGAAGAGACTTTTGAGGACAAAAACTGAGCATGAAACCAGAAGCAAGCTCTATCTAACAAGCCGAGATTTTTGAAGGATTGCAAGTGGACCAAATTATGACTATTCGAGGGTCGAGTAGCCTACTTGATTGTAGTGGCTTGCTTCACGCCCTAAGTAAATTCACTTGAGAAGGAATTTGAGGACTGTTAAAATGGAAAAAGAAGGGCTGCTCAGGAAAAGGAGGAGGTCAATGGAGGAATTTGACTAGCCCAAGTTTGTTGTTGAAGAAGGATTATTGACAGTGATACGTCGAAGCCCTCTATACCATAACTTTGTCTCATTAAAGCAACACAAGTAGGCAACAAAAGAAGTCCCTAAGGGTTGTGTTCCTAAAGGACTAAGGAGAAGCTAATGTGCAAGAAGTCCAAAAGTAGATGAGGAGCAATACTGGGCAGTGTTGGTTGTTGATGCACTAATGATCAGCTGGAGGGCAGACTGGAGTTGTGTTCAGTCACTTAAAGCAAAAGTATCACTGATAGAGGTAGATTGGTGTTGTTGCAGATCGAGAGCCAACGGGCCAAGAAGATATGTTCGGGATACGACAAGTGTAGCTGTGAAGTGCACTAAATCAACTAGTAAGTCAACATATCTCGTTAAGGGTAGATTGGTGGTCAAAGTTGTTGACACCAAATCCTAGTTTGTATTACTTGTATCAGTGATTGTATGAGGGCCATGATCCCTAATACATCGTTGTGTGGGGTTGTGTGTGTGATGTGGACCAAATTACCATATAAATTTAAACATACCATTTTATGTATATGTAAAACCATAATTTAAGTGGTACTACTCCAGAACCATGCTAGAAGGATAAAACGTCAAACTATCAAATAATATTAACAATATTTTGCTAGAAAACAGCATGACTCACCCATCCTCTTTGCTGCATCTACATTTCCTAGGCTATCTTCTCCACACGACCCTCCCAAACACTACAATTTTAGTCCCTCACAGCACAAAGTAATATTATATATGAGATCACGAATAAACCATGGAGCTTAAAGGATAAATATACACTAACAAATAACCTAAGAACCATGCTAGAAAGATAAAAAGTCAAACTAACAAATAACAACAACAATGTTTTGTTGGAAAACAACAGGACTCAACCATCCTATATGCTCCCTCAAC
Organism: Pinus taeda; assembly: GCA_000404065.3. Classification (NCBI taxonomy): domain Eukaryota; kingdom Viridiplantae; phylum Streptophyta; class Pinopsida; order Pinales; family Pinaceae; genus Pinus; species Pinus taeda. The sequence continues at coordinate 110,206 of APFE030977994.1, forward strand.
ATTTCCCAGGCTATCTTCTCCACTCGACCCTCCCAAACACTACAATTCTAGTCACTCGCTGCACAAAGTAATATTATATATGAGATCATGATAAACCATGGAGCTTAAAGTATAATTATACAGGGCAATGAATTAACCATACACATACCTACCCTCCATACACATACCTAACCTCCCTTGCTAATATTATAACATCAATAATCATGAAAAATAAACCAATGTGACATTTCCATTTCCTTCATATTAAAGTTCTAGGAAATATATTGAATCTCACACCGATGAACAAGATCATACTACCTTGAAACCATGACAAAATGATAAATCATTGTACAACTAACAAATATTCCAGTGTATTAAAGGACTAGTATTGTGCAAGAGAAAAGTATGCTTCACCCATCCTTTGTGCCATGTTTGTAGAATGTCTAGAGCATCTTCACCACTTGTCCTTTGTAAACCATATGATTGTAGTTGTTCACTACATAAAAAAGATCAATATAGTTGACTATTAGAGCATAGATAAAACATATAATAATGTAAATATCAAGCAAATTGAGCCACAAATTAGCGAAAGTTACTTTTAAGTGCATTGCATGTAGATATGTTGAATCACCTTCGTTTATGAACAATAACCTCACTTTTCTCTTAATTGAAGTCCATTGCATGTAGATATCTTGCCTCACCTTCATTTATGAACAATAACCTCAATTTTCTCTCTGTGCTTCGTTCATTTCCGCACCCAACAAACGAAACCAAGACAAAACTACAAGAAACATTAAAGAAACAAAAAAACAAAACAAAGCAAGAGTACAACATAGACAACAAAGAAAACCTCTCTCCTGCAATTTGTTTTCCTCCGCTGAAACAAAAAAAATGGATTGAATAAGGTTAACATATACACAATTAGTAATGTCAAACATATTTCAAAACCAATAGTTATTCATAATAGTAAACACACCTCCCATAGAGTTTGTTTTATAATGATGCATACTTTCTTCTATTCCACTTGCTCGTGCTCGTCAAAACCAACCATCTACAAAAGATACACAATAAGCTATTAGAATCGTTATATAAGTTAAACTAAAGAGTATGCAATAATTAATCATAATAAGAAACACAACTTTCTTTGATATTGTTATATAAAAGGGGGGAGTCTATTTTGTATTTCACGTATTCATGCTCATTAGAACATGTCATCTACAATAGATACACAAGAAAATATTAAATTTCTAATAAAAGTCAAACTAGAGAGTTTGAACACATGAACATCAGCAAAAACAAATCATGTAAACAACAACAAACAAAAATTGCAAACTTCCCCTTTGCACATTATCTCTATTGTAGTGTCCTCTCCATTGTTGAAAGGGAAAAAAGTGGTGTGAATAAGGTTAAAATAAAGACACAAATAGTAATGGCAAGCATAATACAACACAAATAATTATTCATAATTGCAAACATACCTCATCTAGAGTTCGCTATATAAGTATAGACATTCCATGTTGTATTCCACTTACTCATGCTCACAAGAACACGCCAACTACAACAGATTATTTTAGAATCATTATACAAGTTAAACTGGAGAGTTGAATGCAACAATCAATCATAATGTGAAACAGACCTGGATTTGAACTTTTTTATATAAATGGGGATAATCCATTTTGTATTTTATGTATTTTTGTTCACTTGAATCAACCATTTGGAGTAGATAGAAAATAAAATATTAGAATTCTAGTAGAAAGTAAAATAGAGAGTTGAAGGCATGAACTTGTGAACCAACTTAATTCCAATCCATTTATATTTCATACTATATCTCAAAGTATATATATATTTTTAAACTAGACGAAATTCTAGTTGGAATAATGCAATCAATATTATCAAAAGATAAATAATCATATTTGTAAGAGGGAACCAATCAAATTTAAACATATTGAACATGTTGAGATTGGTAACTTGGGAGGTACTCCAAATCCTAGCCTACAGGGTTGTGGAAGAATTGGCACCACTAAGTCATTTGAGGGCTAAGAACCCAATCGTGTCAGCTTTGCACCCAAGCTTGCAGGTTTGAAACTGTCTATGGATTTGGACGCTTGGCACTTGATTGTAGGGCACTTAAAGGAACAAGGGGATGCTTGTAGCACAAGAGAGGCCTTACGGATTGAGTGAAAATCATTTTTATTTGATTATGTGGGTGAAATTGTCTTAAGTTTCAAGTCAGGCTTGAATTGAGGAGACAATTTGAGAAACTTAAACGTCACCCTAAGGAATGATATAAATAGGAGTGAGGAGGACCCTCATTCTTCACCTAATCAAGACACTTATTCCTCATGTGAATACTGAAATAGGAGGATGAGTCTGCAACCAAGAAGGAGAAACGATCAAGTCTGGATAGGGTTAGTTTTCAGACTGTTTTGGGTTGTGGTTATGGAAGGAAAGACAACAAGTAAAAGGAGACTAGGAAGAGACTTTTGAGGACAAAATCTGAGCATGAAACCAGAAGCAAGCTCTCTCTAACAAGCCGATATTTTTGAAGGATTGCAAGTGGACAAAATTATGACTATTTGAGGGTCGAGTAGTCTACTTGGAAGCCAATGTTAGCCTGCATTCATCTACAGTAGGAGTGAAAAAATCAAAGGTTGTTGGATTCGCTTTAGGTTGCCCTAGTTAGGGTTGAGTTCTTTAGAAAAGAGTCTCACACCGATCCTAGGGTTTTGGAGAACAGAAGAGGACGTCTACAAGGAGGAAAAGTACATGATTGTTGTCCTAGTAAACAACAGTATTTGGAGTATCCAAAAGAACAACTTTTAGAGGGTTGTAGTGGCTTGCTTCATGCCCTAAGTAAATTCACTTGAGAAGGAATTTGAGGACTGTTAAAATGGAAAAAGAAGGGCTGCTCAAGAAAAGGAGGAGGTCAATGGAGCAATTTGACTAGCCCAAGTTTGTTGTTGAAGAACGATTATTGACAGTGATAGGTGGAAGCCCTCCATACCATAACTTTGTCTCATTGAAGCAACACAAGTAGGCAACAAAAGAAGTCCATAAGGGTTGTGTTCTTGAAGGACTAAGGACAAGCTAATGTGCAAGAAGTCCTAAAGTAGATGAGGAGCAGTAGTGGACAGTCTTGGTTGTTGAAGCACTAATGATCAGTTGGAGGGCAGATTGGAGTTGTGTTTAGACACTTAAAGCAGAAGTATCATTGATAGAGGTAGATTGGTATTGTTGCAGATCGGGAGCCAACAGACCAGGAAGATATGTTCGGGATACGACTAGTGTAGCTGTGAAGTGCACTAGATCAACTAGTAAGTCAGCGTATCTTGTTAAGGGTAGATTGGTGGTCAAGGTTGTTGACTCCAAATCCTAGCTTATAGTACTTGTATCTGTGATTGTATGAGGTCCATGATCCCTAATACATCGTTGTGTGGGGTTGTGTGTGTGATGTGGACCAAATTACCATATAAATTTAAACATATCATTTTATGTATAAGTAAAACCATAATTTAGGTGGGACTACTCGGGAACCATGCTTGAAGGATAAAATGTCAAACTATCAAATAATATTAACAATATTTTGTTGGAAAACAGCATGACTGACCCATCCTCCGGGCTGCATCTACATTTCCTAGGCTATCTTCTCCACACAACCCTCCCAAACACTAAAATTTTAGTCACTCACTGCACAAAGTAATATTATATGTCAGATCACGAATAAACCATGGAGCTTAAAGGATAAATATACACTAATAAATAACGAACCATGCTAGAAAGAAAAAAAAGTCAAACTAACAAATAATAATAACAATGTTTTGTTGGAAAACAGCGTGACTCACCCATCCTCTATGATGCCTCAACATTTCCTAGGTTATCTTCTCCACTCGACCCTCCCAAACACTACAATTCTAGTCACTCACTGCACAAAGTAATATGATATATGAGATCACGAATAAACCATGAAGCTTAAAGGATAAATATACAATGCAATGAATTAACCATACACATACCTACCCTCGCTAATATTATAACATCAATAATCATGAAAAATAGTCCAATGTGACATTTCCATTTCCTTCATATCAAAGTTCTAGGAAATATATTGAATCTCACACCGATGAACAAGATCATACTACTTTGAAACCATGAAAAAATGATAAATCATTGTGCAACTAACAAATATTCCAGTGTATTAAAGGACTAGTATTGTGCAATCGAAAAGTATGCTTCACCCATCCTTTGTGCCATGTTTGTAGAATGTCTAGAGCATCTTCACCACTTGACCTTTGTAAACCATACGATTGTAGTTGTTCACTACATGAAAAAGATCAATATAGTTGACTATTAGAGCATAGATAAAACATATAATATTTGAATATCAAACAAATGGAGCCACAAATTAGCAAAAGATACTTTTAAGTGCATTGCATGTAGAGATGTTGAATCACCTTCATTTATGAACAATAAGCTCAATTTTCTCTTAATTGAAATGCATTGCATGTAGATATCTTGACTCACCTTCATTTATGAACAATAACCTCAATTTTCTCTATCTGCGTCGTTCATTTCCGCATCCAACAAACGAAACCAAGACAAAACTACAAGAAACATTAAAGAAAAGAAAAATACAAAACAAAGCAAGAGTACAACACAGACAACAAAGAAAACCAAGACTAAACTACAAAAAACAAGAAAAAATATTCAAAACAAAGGAAAAGGAGTACAACACAGCATGGCCATGCTCAAACTCAACAAAACAAAACATGCAGACAAGAACAAAGAAAAAATTGCAAACATCCCCTCCGCACATCATCTCTCCTGCAATCTGTTTTCCTCCGCTGCAAGGAAAAAAATGGGTTGAATAAGGTTAACATATACACAATTAGTAATGTCAAACATATTTCAAAACCAATAGTTATTCATAATAGTAAACACACCTCCCTTAGAGTTTGTTTTATAATGATGGACACTCTCTTCTATTCCACTTGCTCGTGCTCATCAAAACCAACCATCTACAAAAGATACACAATAAGCTATTAGAATCAGTATATAAGTTAAACTAAAACGTATGCAATAATTAATCATAATAAGAAATACAACTTTCTTTGATATTGTTACATAAAAGGGGAGAGTCCATTTTGTATTTCATGTATTCATGCTCATTGGAACATGCCATCTGCAATAGATACACAGTAATATATTAGATTTCTAATAAAAGTAAAACCAGACGGTTTGAACACATGAACATCAACAAAAACAAATCATGTAGACAACAACAAACAAAAAATGCAAACTTCCCCTTTGCACATTATATCTATTGTAGTGTCCTCTTCGCTGCTGAAAGGGAAAAAAGCGGTGTGAATAAGGTTAAAATAAAGACACAAATAGTAATGGCAAGCATAATTCAAAACAAATATTTATTCATAACTGGAAACATACCTCATTTAGAGTTTGCTATATAAGTATAGACTTTCCATGTTGTATTCCACTTACTCATGCCCACCAAAACAAGCCATCTACAATAGATATATATTAGAATCATTATACAAGTTAAACTGGAGAGTTGAATGTAACAATCAATCATAATGTGAAACAAACCTATATTTGAGCTTTTTTATATAAAGGGGGATAATCCATTTTGTATTTAACGTATTTCTGCTCACTGGAATCAACCATCTGTAGTAGATAGAAAATAAAATATTAGAATTCTAGTAGAAAGTAAAACAGAGAGTTGAAGGCATGAACTTGTGAACCAACTTAATTCCAGTCCATTGATATTTCATGTTGTATCTCAAAGTATATATATATATATATATCAAAAGATAAATAATCATATTTGTAAGAGGGATCAAACCAAATTTAAACATATTGAACATGTTGAGATTGGTAACTTAGGAGGTACTCCAAACCCTTGCCTACAGGGTTGTGGAGGAATTGGCACCACTAAGTCACTTGAGGGCTAAGAACCCAAGCGTGTCAGCTTTGCACCCAAGCTTGCAGGTTTGAAACCGTGTATGGATTTGGACACTTGGCTCTTGATTGTAGGGCGCTCTTAAAGGAACAAGGGGATGCTTGTAGCACAAGAGAGGCCTTACAGATTGAGTGAAAATAATTTTTGTTTGATTATGTGGTTGAACTTGTCATAAGTTTCAAGTCAAGCTTGAATTGAAGAGAAAATTTGAGAAGCTTAAACGTCACCCTAAGGAATGATATAAATAGGAGCGAGGAAGACCCTCATTCCTCACCCAATCGAGACACTTATTCCTCATGTGAATACTGAAATAGGAGGATGAGTCTGCAACCAAGAAGGAGAAACGATCAAGTCTGGTTAGGTTTAGTTTTGAGACTATTTTGGGTTGTGGTTATGCAGGGAAAGACAACAAGTAAAAGGAGACTAGGAAGAGACTTTTGAGGACGAAATCTTGACTCACCTTCATTTATGAACAATAACCTCAATTTTCTCTATATCTGCTTCGTTCATTTCCTCACCCAACAAACAAAACCAAGACAAAAATTCAAGAAACATTAAAGAAACAAAAAAACAAAACAAAGCAAGAGTACAACACAGGCAACAAAGAGAACCAAGACTAAACTACAAAAAAAAAAAAAAATATTCAAAACAAAGAAAAAGGAGTACAACACAGCATGGCCATGCTCAAACTCAACAAAACAAAACATGCAGACAAGAACAAAGAAAAAATGGCAAACATCTCCTCCGCACATCATCTCTCCTGCAATTTGTTTTCCTCCGTTGAAAGAAAAAATGGGTTGAATAAGGTTAACATATACACAATTAGTAATGTCAAACATATTTCAAAACCAATAGTTATTCATAATAGTAAACACACCTCCCCTAGAGTTTGTTTTATAATGATGGACACTCTCTTCTATTCCACTTGCTCGTGCTCATCAAAACCAATCATCTACAAAAGATACACATTAAGCTATTAGAATCATTATATAAGTTAAACTAAAGAGTATGCAATAATTAATCATAATAACAAACACAACTTTCTTTGCTATTCTTATATAAAAGGGGAGAGTCCATTTTGTATTCCACGTATTCGTGCTCATTAGAACATGCCATCTGCAATAGATACACAAGAAAATATTAGATTTCTAATAAAAGTCGAACCAGAGAGTTTGAACACATGAACATCAGCAAAAACAAATCATGCAATCAACAACAAACAAAAAATTTCAAACTTCCCCTTTGCACATTATCTCTATTGTAGTGTCCTCTCCGCTGTTGAAAGGGAAAAAAGCGGTGTGAATAAGGTTAAAATAAAGACACAAATAGTAATGGCAAGCATAATTCAAAACAAATAATTATTCATAATTGCAAACATACCTCATCTAGAGTTTGCTATATAAGTATAGACATTCCATGTTGTATTCCACTTACTCTTGCTCACCAAAACAAGCCATCTACTACAGATATATATTAGAATCATTATAAAAGTTAAACTTAAGAGTTGAATGCAACAATCAATCATAATGTGAAACAAATCTGGATTTGAGCTTTTTTATATAAAGGGGGATAATCCATTTTGTATTTTACGTATTTCTGCTCACTGGAATCAACCATCTGCAGTAGATAGAAAATAAAATATTAGAATTCTAGTAGCAAGTAAAATAGAGAGTTGAAGGCATGAACTTGTGAACCAACTTAATTCCCGTCCATTTATATTTCATGCTATATCTCAAAGTATACATATATTTTTAAACTAGACGTAATTATAGTAGGAATAATGCAATCAATGTTATCAAAAGATAAATAATCATATTTGTAAGAGGGATCCAATCAAATTTAAACATATTGAACATGTTGAGATTGGTAACTTGGGAGGTACTCCAGACCCTAGCCTACAGGTTTGTGGAGGAATTGGCACCACTCAGTCACTTGAGGGCTAAGAACCCAAGCGTGTCAGCTTTGCACCCAATCTTGCAGGTTTGAAACCGTGTATGGATTTGGACACTTCGCACTTGATTGTAGGGCACTTTTAAAGAAACAAGGGGATGCTTGTAGCACAAGAGAGGCCTTACGGATTAAATGAATATAATTTTTATTTGATTATGTGCTTGAACTTGTCTTAAGTTTCAAGTCAGGCTTGAATTGAGGAGACAATTTGAGAAGCTTAAACGTCACCCTAAGGAATGATACAAATAGAAGTGAGGAGGACCCTCATTCCTCACCCAATCAAGACAATTATTACTCTTGTGAATACTGAAATAGGAAGATGAGTCTGCAACCAAGAAGGAGAAACGATCAAGTCTGGCTAGGGTTAGTTTTTAGACTGTTTTGGGTTGTGGTTATGCAGGGAAAGACAACAAGTAAAAGGAGACTAGGAAGAGACTTTTGAGGACGAAATCTGAGAATGAAACCAGAAGCAAGCTCTCTCTAACAAGCCGAGATTTTTGAAGTATTGCAAGTGGAAAAAATTATGACTATTCGAGGGTCGAGTAGCCTATTTGGAAGCCAAGGTTAGCCTGCATTCATCTACAGTAGGAGTGAAAAATCAAAGGCTGTTGGATTCGTTTGTATGTAGGTTGGATCCACTTTAGATTGCCCTAGTTAGGGTTGAGTTCTTTAGAAAAAAGTCTCCAACCGATCCAAGGATTTTGGAGAATAGAAGAGGACGTCTACAAGGAGGAAACGTAGAGGATTGGTGTCCTAGTAAAGGACAGTATTTGGAGTATCCAAAAGAACAATTTTTAGAGAGTTGTAGTGGCTTGCTTCACGCCCTAAGTAAATTCACTTGAGAAGGAATTTGAGGACTATTAAAATGGAAAAAGAAGGGCTGCTCAGGAAAAGGAGGAGGTCAATGGAGTAATTTGACTAGCCCAAGTTTGTTGTTGAAGAAGGATTATTGACAGTGATAGGTGGAAGCCCTCCATACCATAACTTTGTCTCATTGAAGCAACAAAAGTAGGCAACAAAAGAAGTCCATAAGGGTTGTGTTCTTGAAGAAGTAAGGAGAAGCTAATGTGCAAGAAGTCCCAAAGTAGATGAGGAGTAGTAGTGGGCAGTCTTGTTTGTTGATGCACTAATGATCAGCTAAAGGGCAGATTGGAGTTGTGTTCAGTCACTTAAAGCAGAAGTATCATTGATAGAGGTAGATTGGTGTTGTTGCAGATCGGGAGCCAACGGGCTGGGAAGATATGTTTGGGATACGACCAGTGTAGCTATGAAGTGCACTAGATCAACTAGTAAGTCAACGTATCTTCTTAACAGAAGATTGGTTGTCAAAGTTGTTGACACCAAATCCTAGTTTGTATTACTTGTATCATTGATTGCGTGAGGGTCATGATCCCTAATACATCGTTGTGTGGGGTTGTGAGTGTGATGTGGACCAAATTACCATATAAATTTAATCATACCATTTTATGTATATGCAAAACCATAATTTAAGTGGTACTACTTTAGAACCATGCTAGAAGGATTAAACGTCAAACTATAAAATAATAATAACAATATTTTGTTGCTAAACAGCATGACTCACCCATCCTCTGCGCTGCATCTACATTTCCAAGGCTATCTTCTCCACACGACCCTCGCAAACACTACAATTTTAGTCACTCACTACACAAAGTAATATTATATATGAAATCACGAATAAACCATGGAGCTTAAAGGTTAAATATGCAATAACAAATAACCTAAGAAACATGCTAGAAAGATAAAAAGTCAAACTAACAAATAATAATAACAATGTTTTGTCGGAAAACAACATGACTCATCCATCTTCTATGTTGCCTCAACATTTCCTAGGCTATCTTCTCTACTCGACCCTCCCAAACACTACAATTCTAGTCACTCACTGCACAAAGAAATATTATATATGAGATCACGAATAAACCATGGAGCTCAAAGGATAAATATACAACGCAATGAATTAACCATACACATACCTGCCCTCCCTTGCTAATATTATAACATCAATAATCATGAAAAATAATCCAATGTGACATTTTCATTTCTTTCATATCAAAGTTCTAGGAAATATATTGAATCTCACACCCATGAACAAGATTATCCTACCTTCAAACCATGACAAAATGATAAATCATTGTGCAACTAACAAATATTCCAATGTATTAAAGACTAGTACTGTGCAAGAGAAAAGTATGCTTCACCCATGCATTGTGCCATGTTTGTAGAATGTCTAGAGCATCTTCACCATTTGACCTTTGTAAACCATACGATTGCAGTTGTTCACTACATAAAAAAGATCAATATAGTTGACTACTAGAGCATAGATAAAACATATAATAATTTGAATATCAAACAAAGGGAGCCACAAATTAACGAAAGATAATTTTAAGTGCATTGCATGTAGATATGTTGAATCACCTTCATTTATGAACAATAACCCCAATTTTCTCTTAATTGAAGTGCATTGCATGTAGATATCTTGACTCACCTTCAATTATGAAGAATAACCTCAATTTTCTCTATCTGCTTCGTTCATTTCCGCACCCAACAAACGAAACCAAGACAAACCTACAAGAAAAATTAAAGAAACAAAAAAAAAACAAAGCAAGAGTACAACACAGACAACAAAGAAAACCAAGACTAAACTACAAAAAACAAGAAAAAATATTCAAAACAAAGGAAAATGAGTACAACACAGCATGGCCACGCTCAAACTCAACAAAACAAAACATACAGACAAGAACAAAGAAAAAATTGCAAACATCCCCTCCGCACATCATCTCTCCTGCAATCTGTTTTCCTGCGCTGAAAGCAAAAAAATTTGTTGAATAAGGTTAACATATACACAATTAGTAATGTCAAACATATTTCAAAACCAATAGTTATTCATAATAGTAAACACACCTCCACTAGTGTTTGTTTTATAATAATGGACACTCTCTTCTATTCCACTTGCTCGTGCTCATTAAAACCAACCATCTACAAAAGATACAAAATAAGCTATTAGAATCGTTATATAACTTAAACTAAAGAGTATGCAATAATTAATCATAATCAGAAACACAACTTTCTTTGATATTGTTATATAGAAGGGGAGAGTCCAATTTGTATTTCACGTATTCATGCTCATTAGAACATGCCATCTGCAATAGATACACCACAAAATATTTGATTTCTAATAAAAGTCAAACTAGAGAGTTTGAACGCATGAACATCAACAAAAACAAATCATGTAGACAACAACAAACCAAAAATTGCAAATTTTCCCTTTGCACAGTATCTCTATTGTAGTGTCGTCTCCGCTACTGAAAGAGAAAAAAGCGATGTGAATAAGGTTAAAATAAAGACACAATTAGTAATGGCACGCATAATTCAAAACAAATAATTATTCATGCACTCCAGAACAAGCCATTCCATGTTGTATTCCACTTACTCATGCACACCAGAACAAGCCATCTACAACAGATATATATTAGAATCATTATACAAGTTTAACTGGAGAGTTGAATGCAACAATCAATCATAATGTGAAACAGACCTGAATTTGAGCTTTTTTATATAAAGGGGGATAATCCATTTTGTATTTAACATATTTTTGCTCACTGGAATCAACCATCTGCAGTAGATAGAAAATAAAATATTAGAATTCTAGTAGAAAGTAAAATAGAGAGTTGAAGGCATGAACTTGCGAACCAACTTAATTCCAGTCCATTTATATTTCATGCTATATCTCAAAGTATATATATATTTTTAAACTAGACGTAATTCTAGTAGGAATAATGCAATCAATGTTATCAAAAGATAAATAATCATATTTGTAAGAGGGATCCAAACAAATTTAAACATATTGAAGGAATTGGCACCACTAAGTCACTTGAGGGCTAAGAACCCAAGCGTGTCAGCTTTGCAACCAAGCTTGCAGGTTTGAAACCATGTATGGATTTGGACACTTGGCACTTGATTGTAGGGCACTCTTAAAGGAACAAGGGGATGCTTGTAGCACAAGAGAGAACTTACGGATTCAGTGAAAATCATTTTTGTTTGATTATGTGGGTGAACTTGTCTTAAGTTTCAACTCAGGCTTGAATTAAGGAGACAATTTGAGAAGCTTAAACATCACCCTAAGGAATGATGTAAATAGGAGTGAGGAGGACCCTCATTCCTCACCCAATCAAGACACTTATTGCTCATGTGAATACTGAAATAGGAGGATGAGTCTGCAACCAAGAGGGAGAAACGATCAAGTCTGGTTAGGGTTAGTTTTCAGACTGTTTTGGGTTGTGGTTATGCAGGGAAAGACAACAAGTAAAAGGAGACTAGGAAGAGACTTTTAAGGACGAAATCTCAGAATGAAACTAGAAACAAGCTATCTGTAACAAGCCGAGATTTTTGAAGTATTGCAAGTGGACAAAATTATGACTATTCGAGGGTCAAGTAGCCTACTTGGAAGCCGAGTTTAGGCTGCATTGATCTACAGTAGGAGTGAAAAAATCAAAGGTTGTTGGATTTGTTTGTATGTAGGTTGGATCTGCTTTAGGTTACCCTAGTTAGCGTTGAGTTCTTTAGAAAAAAGTCTCACACCGATCCAAGGGTTTTGGAGAACAGAAGAGGACGTCTACAAGGAGGAAAAGTACAAGATTGGTCTCCTAGTAAAGGACAGTATTTGGAATATCTAAAAGAACACTTTTTAGAGGGTTGTAGTGGCTTGCTTCACGCCCTAAGTAAATTCACTTGAGAAGGAATTTGAGGACTGTTAAAATGGAAAAAGAAGGGCTACTTAGGAAAATTTGGAGGTCAATGGAACAATTTGACTAGCCCAAGTTTGTTGTTGAAGAAGGATTATTGACAGTCATAGGTGGAAGCCCTCCATACCATAACTTTGTCTCATTGAACTAACACAAGTATGCAACAAAAGAAGTCCCTAAAGGTTGTGTTATTGAAGGACTAAGGAGAAGCTAATGTGCAAGAAGTCCCAAAGGAGATGAGTAGCAGTAGTGGGCAGTGTTGGTTGTTGATGCACTAATGATCAGCTGGAGGGCAGATTGGAGTTGGGTTTAGTCACTTAAACCATAAGTATCATTGATAGAGGTAGATTGGTGTTGTTGCAGATCGGGAGCCAATAGGCTGGGAAGATATGTTCGGGATATGACCAGTGTAGCTGTGAAGTGCACTAGATCAACTAGTAAGTCAGCATATCTTGTTAAGGGTAGATTGCTAGTCAAAGTGGTCGACACCAAATCCTAGTTTGTATTACTTGTATCAGTGATTGCATGAGGGCCATGATCCCTAATACATCGTTGTGTAGGGTTGTGTGTGTGATGTGGACCAAATTACCATATAAATTTAAACATACCATTTTATGTATATGTAAAACCATAATTTAAGTGGTACTACTCGAAAACCATGCTAGAAGGATAAAACGTCAAACTATCAAATAAAATAACAATATTTTGTTCGAAAATAGCATGACTCACCCATCCTTTCCACTGCATCTACATTTCCTAGGATATCTTCTCCACACGACGTCTGTACAAAGTAATATTATATATGAGATCACGAATAAACCATGGAGCTTAAATGATAAATATACACTAACAAATAACCTAAGAACCATGCTGGAAAGATAAAAAGTGAAACTAACAAATAATAATAGCAATGTTTTGTTGGAAAACAGCATGACTCACCCATCCTCTATGCTGCCTCAACAATTCCTAGGCTATCTTCTCCACTCAACCCTCCCAAACACTACAATTCTAGTCACTCGCTACATAAAGAAATAGTATATATGAGATCACGAATAAACCATGGAGCTTAAAGGATAAATATACAATGCAATGAATTAACCATACACATACCTACCCTCCCTTGCTAATATTATAACATCAATAGTCATGAAAAATAATCCAATGTGACATTTCCATTTCCTTCATATCAAAGTTCTAGGAAATATATTGAATCTAACACCGATGAACAAGATCATACTACCTTGAAACCATGACAAAATGATAAATCATTGTGCAACTAACAAATATTCCAGTGTATTAAAGGACTAGTATTGTGCAAGAGAAAAGTATGCTTCACCCATCCTTTGTGCCATGTTTGTAGAATGTCTAGAGCATCTTCACCACTTGACCTTTGTAAACCATACGATTGTAGTTGTTCACTACATAAAAAAGATCAATATAGTTGACTATTAGAGCATAGATAAAACATATAATAATTTGAATATCAAACGAATGGAGCCACAAATTAGCGAAAGATACTTTTAAGTGCATTGCATGTAGATATGTTGAATCACCTTCATTTATGAACAATAACCTCAATTTTCTCTTAATTGAAGTGCATTGCATGTAGATATCTTGACTCACCTTCATTTATGAACAATAACCTCAATCTTCTCTATCTTCTTCATTCATTTCCGCACCCAACAAACGAAACCAAGGCAAAACTAAAAGAAACATTAAAGAAACAAAAAAAACAAAACAAAGCAAGAGTATAACACAGAGATCAAAGGAAACCAAGACTAAACTACAAATAACAAGAAAAAATATTCAAAACAAAGGAAAAGGAGTAAACCACAGCATGGCCATGCTCAAACTCAACAAAACAAAACATGCAAACAAGAACAAAGAAAAAATTGCAAACATCCCCTCCGCACATCATCTCTCCTGCAATCTGTTTTCCGCCGGTGAAAGGAAAAATATGGGTTAAATAAGGTTAACATATACACAATTAGTAATGTCAAACATATTTCGAACCCAATAGTTATTCATAATAGTAAACACACCTCCCCTAGAGTTCGTTTTATAATGATGGACACTCTCTTTTACTCCACTTGCTCGTGCTCATTAAAACCAACCATCTACAAAACATACACAATAAGCTATTAGAATCATTATATAAGTTAAACTAAAGAGTATGCAATAATTAATCATAATAAGAAACACAACTTTCTTTGATATTTTTATATAAAAGGGGAAAGTCCATTTTGTATTTCACGTATTCATGCTCATTAGAACATGCCATCTGCAATAGATACACAATAAAATATTTGATTTCTAATAAAATTCAAACTAGAGAGTTTGAACGCATGAACATCAACAAAAACAAATCATGTAGACAACAACAAACAAAAAATTGCAAACTTCCCCTTGCACATTATCTCTATTGTAGTGTCCTCTGCACTGCTAAAAGGGAAAAAAACAGTGTGAATAAGGTTAAAATAAAGACACAAATAATAATGGCAAGCATAATTCAAAACAAATAATTATTCATAATTGCAAACATACCTCATCTAGAGTTTGCTATATAAGTATAGACATTCCATGTTGTATTCCACTTACTCATGCTCACCAGAACAAGCCATCTACAACAGATATATATTAGAATCATTATACAAGTTAAATGAGAGAGTTGAATGCAACAATCAATCATAATGTGAAACAGACCTGGATTTGAGCTTTTTTATATAAAGGGGGATAATCCATTTTGTATTTTACGTATTTTTGCTCACTTGAATCAACCATCCGCAGTAGATAGAAAATAAAATATTAGAATTCTAGTAGAAATTAAAATAGAGAGTTGAAGGCATGAACTTGTGAACCAACTTAATTCGAGTCCATTTATATTTCATGCTATATCTCAAAGTATATATATATTTTTAAACTAGACGTAATTCTAGTAGGAATAATGCAATCAATGTTATCAAAAGATAAATAATTATATTTGTAAGAGGGATCCAATCAAATTTAAACATATTGAACATGTTGAGATTGGTAACTTGGGAGGTACTCCAAACCCTATCCTACAGGGTTGTGGAGGAATTGGCACCACTATGTCACTTGAGGGCTAAGAACCCAAGCGTAGCAACTTTGTACCCAAGCTTGCAGGTTTGATACCGTGTATGGATTTGGACACTTGGCACTTGATTGTAGGGCACTCTTAAAGGAACAAGGGGATGCTTGTAGCACAAGAGAGGCCTTATAGACTGAGTGAAAATCATTTTTGTTTGATTATGTGGGTTAACTTGTCTTAAGTTTCAAGTTAGGCTTGAATTGAGGAGACAATTTGAGAAGCTTAAACGTCATCCTAAGGAATGATATAAATAGGAGTGAAGAGGACCCTCATTCCTCACCCAATCAAGACACTTATTCCTCATGTGAATACTGAAATAGGAGGATGAGTTTGCAACCAAGAAGGAGAAACAATCAAGTCTGGTTAGGGTTAGTTTTGAGACTCTTTTGGGTTATGGTTATGGAAGGAAAGACAACAAGTAAAAGGAGACTAGGAAGAGACTCTTGACGACGAAATCTGAGCATGAAACCAGAAGCAAGCTCTCTCTAACAAGCCGATATTTTTGAATTATTGCAAGTGAACAAATTATGACTATTCGAGGGTTGAGTAGCCTACTTGGAAGCCAAGGTTACCCTGCATTCATCTACAGTAGGAGTGAAAAAATCAAAGGTTGTTGGATTCGTTTGTATGTAGGTTGGATCTGCTTTAGGTTGCCCTAGTTAGGTTGAATTCTTTAGAAAAAAGTCTCACACCGATCCAAGGGTTTTGGAGAACAGAAGAGGACGTCTGCAAGGAGGAAAAGTACAGGATTGGTGTCCTAGTAAAGGACAGTATTTGGAGTATCCAAAAGAATAATTTTTAGAGGGTTGTAGTGGCTTGCTTCACGCCCTAAGTAAATTCACTTGAGAAGGAATTTGAGCACTGTTAAAATGGAAAATGAAGGGCTGCTCAAGAAAAGTCGGAGGTCAATGGAGAAATTTGACTAGCCCAAGTTTGTTGTTGAAGAAGGATTATTGACACTGATAAGTGGAAGCCCTCCATACCATAAATTTGTCTCATTGAAGCAACACAAGTAGGCAACAAAAGAAGTCCCTAAGGGTTGTGTTCTTGAAGGACTAAGGAGAAGCTAATGTCCAAGAAGTCCCAAAGGAGATGAGGAGTAGTAGTGGGTAGTCTTGGTTGTTGATGCACTAATGATCAGCTGGAGGACAGATTGGAGTTGTGTTCAGTCACTTAAAGCAGAAGTATCACTGATGGAGGTAGATTGGTGTTGCTATAGATTGAGAGCCAACGGACCAGGAAGATATGTTCGGGATATGACCGGTGTAGCTGTGAAGTGCACTAGATCAACTAGTAAGTCAGCGTATCTTGTTAAGGGTAGATTGGTGGTCAAAGTTGTTGACACCAAATCCTAGTTTGTATTACTTGTATCAGTGATTGTATGAGGGCCATGATCCCCAATACATCGTTGTGTGGGATTTTGTGTGTGATTTGGACCAAATTACCATATAAATTTAAACATACCATTTTATGTATATGTAAAACCATAATTTAAGTGGTGCTACTCAAGAACCATGCTAGAAGGATAAAACGTCAAACTATCAAATAATAATAACAACATTTTGTTGGAAAACAACATGACTCACCCATCCTCTACGCTGCATCTACATTTCCTGGGCTATCTTCTCCACACGACCCTCCCAAACACTACAATTTTAGTCACTCGCTGCACAAAGTAATATTATATATGAGATCACGAATAAAACATGGAGCTTAAAGGATAAATATATAAAGCGATGAATTAACCATACACATACCTACCTTCCCTTGCTAATATTATAACATCAACAATCATGAAAAATAATCTAATGCGACATTTCCATTTCCTTTATATCAAAGTTCTAGGAAATATATTGAATCTCACACGGATAAACAAGACCATACTACCTTGAAACCATGACAAAATGATGAATCATTGTGCAACTAACAAATATTTCAGTGTATTAAAGAACTAGTATTGTGCAGGAAAAAAGTATGCTTCACCCATCCTTTGTGCCATGTTTGTAGAATGTCTAATGCATCTTCACCACTTGACCTTTGTAAGCCATATGATCATAGTTGTTCACTACATAAAAAAATCAATATAGTTGACTATCAGAGCATAGATAAAACATATAATAATTTGAATATCAAACAAATGGAGTCACAAACTAGCGAAAGATACTTTTAATTGAAGTGCATTGCATGTGGATATGTTGACTCACCTTCATTTATGAACAATGACCTCAATTTTCTCTTAATTGAAGTGCATTGCATGTAGATATCTTGACTCACCTTTATTTATGAACAATAACCTCAATTTCCTTCGTTCATTTCCACACCCAGCAATTGAAACCAAGACAAAACTATAAGAAACAAAAAACCAAAACAAAGCAAGAGTAGAACACACAACAAAGGAAACTAAGACTAAAATTCAAAAAACAAGAAAAAATCAAAATAAAGGAAAATGAGTACAACACAACATGGCGATGCTCGAACTCAACAAAACAGAACATGTAGACAAGAACAAAGAAAAAATTGGAAACAACCCCTCCACACATCATCTCTCCTGCAATGTGTTGTCCTCCGTTGAAAGGGGAAAAAAAATGGGTTGAATAAGGTTAAAATATACACAGTTAGTAATATTAAACATATTTCAAAACAAATACTTATTCACAATAGAAAACACAACTCCCTTAGAGTTTGTTCTATTCCACTTGCTCGTGCTCATTAAAACCAACCATCTACAAAAGATACACAATAAGCGATTAGAATCGTTCTATAAGTTAAACTAAGGAATATGCAATAATTAATCATAATAAGAAACACACCTTTCTTTGAGATTGTTATATAGAAGGGGAGAGTCCATTTTGTATTTCACGTATTCATGCTCATTAGAACATGCCATCTGCAATATATACACAATAAAATATTAGATTTCTAATATAATTCAAACTAGAAAGTTTGAAGAAATGAACTTCAACAACAAAAAATCATGTAGACAACAACAAACAAAAGATTGCAAACTTCCCCTCTTGCACATTATCTCTATTGTAGTGTCCTCTCCTCTGCTGGTAGGGAAAAAAAGTGGTGTGAATAAGGTTAAAATAAAGACACAAATAGTAATGGCGAGCATAATTCAGCACAAATAATTATTCATAATTGCAAACATACCTCATCTAAAGTTTGCTATACAAGTATAGACATTCCATTTTGTATTCCACTTACTCATGCTCACCAGAACAAGCCACCTACAACAGATACATAATAAGGTATTAGAATCATTATACAAGTTAAACAAGATAGTTGAATGCAACAATCAATCATAATGTGAAAAAAACTTGGCTTTGAGCTTTTTTATATAAAGCAGGATAATCCATTTTGTATTTTACATATTTTTGCTCACTGGAATTGTTAAAATTGGCAACTAGGGCCAAACTCCATGTGGGTATACTTATTCATGGCAGCTGATATTTTTCTTGGATTCCTCTCATCGAGAGGTGTAGGATTGATCTAAAGATCATCCGATTTCGATAAGTATTCATGAAGATATGAATTTATTTGTGTTATGGGACAATTTGTCAAGGTCGGCCAGCAACCAAATTGCGCCCACTTGTGCTCAACATTTTAGTATAAAAAGAGGTGGCTTACTAGTCATTAGTACACACACTCTTCTTGTGATCTCTTCCTCTCCACTTGTCTTTGGGTTTTGGTGGGAGGAGAGATCCTAAGGATATACGCTACCTAAGAGGAGCTGCCCTAGATGTTGCCATGGGAAAGAAGGATCTACACTGCCCTAAAGAAGATGCCCTAGCCCCTATTGCTGGCATGGAGATAAAGGCTTAACACGGTTAGGAAGATGGGATTCTAATGTTGTTCTAACGCTGCCCTAATGAAGCCCTAGTGTTTCCCTAATAAAGAAGCCTTAACGCTGCCCTAACAAAAAGACCTAGCTGCAGTCAAGTAGAAGGTTTCTGTACCCAGCAAGCTGCAGTCCTAATGGGAGGAATACAGTCTTACCCTAGCCGCAGTAAATGACAAGATTTGGCCACAGTCCTAGGGAATCTCTAGAGCTACAATACGTTGCCTGAATGGTTCCTAATCTGCACTCTCAAGTCTGCCCTAGCCGGAGTAAAATGAGAAGGCTACAGTCACCAAAATAGAGGACCATAGCAGCTGTCCATTTGTGCTTCTAACAATAGTCAAAGGAGGGCTAGTCTCAGCCCTCAAGGAGGTCATCATGGCTGCAGTTGGAGAGGACCCTATCAGCCAAATGATGAAGGAGACGTTGTAAGGAAAGTCAGTTGTCATTCTAGAGGATATGTCCTTATGCCACTTCAATTAGGTGATAGCATGGCTCATTTAGGAGTGTTGAATAAGGGTGACCGTAGCCTTGGGAGGGATGTTGCAGCTGATGTGAGAAGGCTGGTAGGACTTCATTGATGCCCTAACCAGTCCATCGTGAAGGTTATTTGAATTGTTGTTTGAGTCCAGCAATGCAGCAAACAACAACATGATATGATATGATGTGACAACATTGTAATAAGGTGTAACATGATGATGAATGTTGCAGAATGAAGATGGGCATAGTAATGAAGTGTATCATAGCATGACAAGTGCAGAACAATGATGATGAATGCTACAATAAGGTGCAGCATGAGGTGCAACAGTATGATGTATTGCAGCCACAGAATTGTGATATACTATGTTGAAGTTTCTAAGTTTACTTAGTTTAAAAACCCTTCATGCACTTTTTTTTATTTATTCCTACCTACTTGTTATTTTTCTTTAACAAGTTATTTACAAAGTAAATACTGAAAATAAACATCAGTGCATGCTCAACATATTACAGATCAGCGACTAAAATAAACAAGAACAAACACACCACATGACACCATTATTTTTGGACCAATGTCCCCGGAAAAACTTAATGCGGGAAAACTGATGCAACTATCTGAGGGTTTTCTTATTAAGCAATATCAGAGTACAATCTGGGTGTCAAAACTGTCCAATCCAATAGAGAATTTCCTTAGCATCTATACCTTACAGTTTGAGAGAAATCTCCTGGCTGAAACCCCTCTCTGTCTCACATTGGCCCTGTGTCAAACTTTCTTGGCCTGTGTAAGCCCCAGGAAGCCCTGCGTCAGCGTTCTGGGCCTCTGCGTCAGACACGCTAGCCTCTTTGGTGCTCTGCATAACACTTGGATGCCTCTGCGTGGCCCTGCGTGAGCCCTTGCTGGCTCTGCATCAATCTCCTTCGCTGCTACGCTGCTCTCCCGGCATAATCTCTACCTTCTCGTTTCTCTGTGCTCAATGCCCCTCAGCTGCTCTCCCGATCACTGATTCTATCTCTCTTAGCAAACCCCTCTCTGTCTCATCCTGGCCCTGCGTCAGCTTTTCTTGACCTGCATCAGCTTTCTGGGCCTTTGCATCAGGCACGCTGGCCTCTTTGGTGCTCTACGTAGCACTTGCCTGCCTCTGCGTGGCCTTGCGTGAGCCCTTGCTGGCTCTGCATCACTCTCCTTGGCTGCTGCACTGCTCTCCCGGCACCATCTCTGCCTTCTCTATTTCTCTGTACTCAATGCCCCTCAGCTGCTCTCCCAATCACTGATTCTATCTCTCTTAGCAAACCCCGCTCTAGAGAATAGAATGATTGATCACTTTGGTGTGTTCTCTAAGTGACCCTCAAGCCTCCTCTTATACTTTCCCTGTTGACATCTCAACGGCTGAGATTAAGTCCCTCATCAACGACTAAGATTAGATCTGGCTTGATCCATGTCTTTTGGACCATTCTAACATAGATTCATATTAATACTCATTAATATTTTATTTTCCCTAAGTTTAAATTTAGGGACTCCATTAAAAATATTAATTATTTTAATATCTCCTGATCTGTTTAGAATCTGCCCAAACCCTTTCTGGGTATTGGAGATCTTATGTGCCCCAAGCTCTCCACCAAATTTCCTGGCTAAAGCACATCCGATGCTACCCAAAATCAACACTTACTCTTAGCGAGGACTGTGCTTTAACAATACTCCTCACTGAGTATTACTTTGGTCATCTGGCATCGGTACCTATGTTGATGCTAGGCCTTCCTGCCCAACATCCTCTACACTATTGCCTCCTATATTGCTGCCCATGGTTCTCCCACTGCCACTGCTGCAACTGTACGACAACTCCCTTTGCATCCGTGTTGTTGCTGGTTCTTTCTCCCAGCACTGCATCTGCACTACACCTCCTCTCATCATGCTGCCCACTGCTGCACTGCAACTCAATTAATGAGAAGTAAGTAACTGATCTCCCAACTGACCTCCCTGTTGGGCTAGAAACACCCTCTAATGCTGAAGTTCCCTCTGTTGCTGGCAAGTGCTCCCTATCTCTGACCTCTGCGCTGCAACAACTCCCTGCATCTTGCACCGTTGCACACCTCTCTGTGCCTTCCAGCACTGGTGCAACACTCCTCCGCCTCTCACACTGCTGCAGCCTCCTAGCTCTGCGCTCTCTCAGGACTCCTGCACTGTAGCTCTCTATGTTGCTCCATCTGCATCCATCTCTACCCACATCAGCCAGTCCTGCTCCTCGTCGAGGCTACCATAGCAAGGTCTAATCCAAGAGGCTGGGTACCTCTAGGATCCTACCCCTCATCGCCTGTAGTCCGCCTAACTACAACTCAATGTCTCCCCACTTCCGCTCAAGTGGCGCATGTGCACTCATGGCACAATCATCGTCTGTGAAAACTTCCTTCTCTACCCATGCTGGCACTGCCTTAGTCTCGGAAGACTCTCCCTTACTCTTCTTCCTTGGACACTGAGTCGCATAATGACCCAACCCCCCACAGTGGAAGCACTTGATCTTGGAGAGATCTTTATTCTTCCGCTTTTCCTGCTTTCCATCAGATGCTAGGGCCACATCCTCCTCCTGCTTGACCTTGATCCCTTTGTTGCTGCTACCTATCTTCGACTGTCGTTTGATCTCTTCATGGCGAAGAGCTGCCCACATCTCGTCCCAAGGTGGGAGAGTCCCTCTACCTAGGATTCTTTGGACAAACACTTCCCAATCTTCTAAGATAGCCTTCAGGGTTGTCCTCACCATAAGCTCCTGATCTGGTGTCGCTCCTATAGCAGTGAACTGGTCTTGGATCTCATTCAGTACTCCGAGGAAGGTATCAATCGATTGACCCTTCTTCATCTGATACGACCTCATCTGGTTCTCGAGCAACATTCTTCTCTACACAGAAGTATGTTGGTACAAGTTCTTGAGAGCCTCCCACATCTCAACTGTCGTTTCCTTCTCGGCTATATGTGGTACCACATGATCCTTGACCCTGTCAAGGATAATGCACTTGGCCCTCGCCATCGCCTCTTCGTACTTGTCATTATCATTGGGGTCGACTGGGATAGCTATAACCTTCAAGGTGAAGTTCTTGACACGATTCTTGTCAAGCATTGATAAGATTCTAGCCTTCCAGACTGCGAAGTTCGATGCTCTGTCCAATCTATCCTGGTCTCTTACCTCATGTAGTGCCATGACGCTCCTCTACTTCCCTCCTGAAAGTTCTCTGTTCGACTCCTCTGAGTCTCTACTTCCCATCTGGAAGTTCTCTTCTGGACTCCCTCTAAGTCCTGATTTCCCTCCTGGAAATCCTTCTGCCGCTTGTCAAGATGCCCCCTACTCTGATCGTCTTGTGCAACTGCACTGCTGATCCAGGTTCTTTGGCTAGAATCCCTCGGTAACAACTCCTCTGGCCCTACTCTATCAGGTATTGTTCTGACTACAATACCTCACTAGCTCCACTCTGCAATATTTCTGCAACCTTTTAGACTCCAGCAACTGCCTCTCTGTGAACTGCGTCAGCCCTTCTCTGCCTCACGCTGGCTCTGCGTCAGCCCTGCATCAGCCCTCTGGCCCTATGCGTCAGCAACGCTGGCCTCTCTAGGGCTCTAGGCAGCTCCCGGCTTCTTCTGCGTGGCTCTAGCTGGCTCTACGTCACACTTCTTGGCTTCTACGCTGCTAGAAACAACTTTTGTCACCTTAGGACAGTTGTTTTCTGCTGCTATTGCTCCGCTCAGCTGATGCCTTTTACTCCTCCTGTGATCTGCAATCACGCTCTGATACCATGTTGAAGTTTCTAAGTTTACTTAGTTTAGAAACCCTTCATGCACTTTTTCTTATTTATTCCTACCTACTTGTTATTTTTCTTTAACAAGTTATTTACAAAGTAAATACTGAAAATAAACACCAATGCATGCTCAACATGTTACAGATCAACAACTAAAAGAAATAAGAACAAACACACCACATGACACCATTATTTTTGGACCAATGTCCCCGAAAAAACCCAATGCGGGAAAACAAGTGCAGCTATATGAGGGTTTTCTTATTAAGAAATATCAGAGTACAATCTGGGTGCCGAAACTAGCCTACCCAATAGAGAATTTCCTTAGCATCTATAACTCACAGTTTGAGAGAAATCTCCTAGCTGAAACCCCTATCTGTCTCACGCTGGCCCTGCATCAGCTTTTCTTGGCTTGCATCAGCGTTCTGGGCCTTTGCATCAGACACGCTGGCCTCTTTGGTGCTCTACGCAACACTTGGCTACCTCTGCGTGGCCCTATGTGAGCCCTTTGCATCAGACACGCTGGCCTCTTTGGTGCTCTACGCGGCACTTGGCTACCTCTGCGTGGCCCTATGTGAGCCCTTGCTGGCTCTGCGTCACTCTCATTGGTTGCTGTGCTGCTCTCTCGGCACAATCTCTGCCTTCTTTGTTTCTCTGTACTCAATGCCCCTCAGCTGCTCTCTCAATCATTGATTCTATCTCTCTTAGCAAACCCCGCTCTAGAGAATAGAATGATTGATCACTCTGGTGTGTTCTCCAAGTGACCCTCAAGCCTTCTCTTATACTTTTCTTGTTGACATCTCAACGGCCGAGATTAAGTCCCTAATCAATAGCTAAGATTAGAACTGGCTTGATCCATGTCTTTTGTACCATTCTAACACGGATTCATATTATTACACATTAATATTTTATTTTCCCTAAGTTTAGACTTAAGGACTCCATTAAAAATATTAATTATTTTAATATCTCCTGATCTATTTAGAATCTGCCCAAACCCTTTCTGGGTATTGCATATCTTATGTGCCCCAACCTCTCCACCAAATTTCGTGGCTAAAGCACATCCGATGCTACCCCAAATCAACATACTGCAGTATGCATTGACTGCATAAAAGAGTATAACATAGTGCAGCGTGAAGGATGCAACAGAATGTTGATGAAGTACAACATGATGGGCACAACATGATGATTGGATGCAGCTCAGTGATTGGGTGCAGCATAATGATGGGTGCAGCATGATGATGAGGTGCAGCACAGTGATGGGTGTTGCATGGTGATGGAGTCACCTTGGAGGATCAATTGAAGCAGTATGCCTTCACTTGAGTTCAGATCAGCTACCTCATCTGCCATCTTCTTAGAGAAGATCTATGCTCTTATTTAGATAAGTCAAAATGTTGACTTCTGATGTATATGTACTATCTCTCTCTGTTGAACTATTGAAAAACATATAAGAATAATTGGTCAAGGGTTTCCCCACATTGGGGTTTGTCCTTGGTTGGCACCACATCTTGTGTCCTCTTGTCTTGGCTTGTTTTCTGCGATTTATGTTTATGTTCTATCTGCATTTTACTATCATGCTAAATGTGATTGCTAATCTGGAATTGATATTGAGGTAATATGAAAAATTGAAGTAAATTTTCTCTCAGCATAGAACATACCTAAAATTAACATGGTATAAGAGTTGAGGCGAAGACAAAGCCCAAGCAAGAGTGAAAGAGAAATCATCGAAGACAATTGGAAAGGACAAAAGACTCAATGGGTTCCTCATCCCACTTCAAATTCACTAAGGGTGAAGTCGAAGGAGAGAATATTATCCGAGTGGCGCAGCGGAAGCATATGAGGGCCTACCTAAAGATCACTTCAACGGGAAGTCTGGATCTAAGGGTGGAAGGAAAGGCAGATGCCTTGCTTACAATAAGTTGAGCCATTATGCGAAGGAGTGTCCGAATGGTAGGGACACATCACTTGATGATGATAACAATCATTCCAGGGACATCTTCAATGACCGGAGGAATGACAGGTAATGCAGGTCATCAAGGAAATGGCTGACTCTTCAAAGAAAGCAAGGAACTCTAGGTATGAAGAATCAAATGTTGTCTCTGATAAGTTAAAGAAGTATTATCTTATATTGGCCCTCTCCACTACTTCTCTTCTAGACTCTTTGGGAATCTGGCTTATTGATAGTAGTGCTTCAAGGCACTTCATCAAATAGAAGGAAGCTCTCTCTAATTTGATAGAGAAGGAGACAATCGCAGAGATTATTCTTGGAGACGATGCCACCCAGAGATTATTCTTGGAGACGATGCCACCCATCCCAGGAAGGTTGTAGTGAATGTTACCCCTCAATCGAATGAGGGTAACACAATTCATTTAAAAGAAGTTCTTTATGTACCTGATCTCAAGAACCTGGTGTCCATTTCGGCAATGGAAGTCAAAGGTTTCAAGGTGGCATTCATCGATGGAAAGGTACGTGTTTGAAAATAGAATTTTCAAGATGCTTTTACTCATGGGTTGAGGGATTGGCAATTTGTATCAAGTTGCAGGAAGTCCATTGGGGACCATGTTGTGTGACACATCTCTTCAATGGCACCAGAGGGCTGCTCATATTCATTGTAAGACCCTACCCGATGTGAGTTAGATGGTGACAGGGATGCCTGAATTCAAGAGCATGAAGGTACATATCCAAGATGTACCAAAGGAAAACTTACAAGGGGACCATTCCCTTCATGTAGCAAGACCTCATATGTGGAACAACCTTAGGGGTTTGAGATTCATGATTGGGAATCTTTTATGCAGGTGGAAGAAAGCTCTCTATGTTTTAGAGCAAACACCCCAGGCTTGATATGAGAGGATTGATAACTGTCTGATGAAGCTAAGATTCACTAGGAGTGAAGCCGATCCAAACCATTGCTTGAAGGTGGTGGATGATAGACCTCTCATACTGGAACCTTATGAGGACAACATCTCTCTAAGAGGTGCAGACCTTCTCATTTTCAAAAGTAAGAGGGAGTTGGATTCCAAATTTGAAATGGTGAACTGCAAGCTCGTGACGACCTCGATGAAACCTAACTTTAAGAAGTTATGCAGTAGTGATGCTGGACTTGATTTGGGAAATGCCTCTGAGTTTCATAAACTCATTCTAGCATTGATGTTCTTGGTGAACTCCCGTCTGAATATATGTTTTGCAGTTAGCATGCTGAGCTCATATATGGTTGAGCCTCACTGGATTGGTGCCTAGAATCATTTGAGATATCTCAAGGGCACAATCTCTCATGGATTGAGATACACTGCCGGAAATGTAAAGTTGCATGATTATTCTGATGCTGATTAGGCTGGCAGTGTGGAGGATCGCAAGAGCACTTTTGGGTGTTGGTTCTCTTTGGGTTCTGCTTCAGTATCCTGGATGAGCAAGAAGCAAAATTCGGTTGCTTTGAGCACCGATGGGGCCGGATACATAGCAGTGAGTATGGCCTCCTGTGAAGTTGTTTGGACACATGCTGGATACCATCCTGATCTTCTGTGACAACCAGAGGGGGATTCGATTGTTAAGGAATCCCGTGTTCTATGATCGCTCCAAGCATATAGACAACAAGTACCACTTTATCTGGGATATGGTACATCAAGGAGCAAGAAGGCTCCATCACATTAGGACTAATGTGCAAGCTGGACTTGATTTGGGAAATGCCTCTGAGTTTCATAAACTCATTCTATCATTGATGTTCTTGGTGAAATCCCGTCCGAATATATGTTTTGCAGTTAGCATGCTGAGCTCATATATGGTTGAGCCTCACTATATTGGTGCCTAGAATCATTTGAGATATCTCAAGGGCACAATCTCTCATGGATTGAGATACGCTGTCGGAAATGTACAGTTGCATGATTATTCTGATGTTGATTAGGCAGGCAGTGTGGAGGATCGCAAGAGCACTTCTGGGTGTTGGTTCTCTTTGGGTTCTGCTTTAGTATCCTGGATGAGCAGGAAGCAAAATTCGGTTGCTTTGAGCACCGATGGGGCCGGATACATAGCAGTGAGTATGGCCTCCTGTGAAGTTGTTTGGTTGTGGAAGCTCTTCAGTGAGTTGTTTGGACACATGCTGGATACCATCCTGATCTTCTGTGACAACCAGAGGGGGATTCGATTGTTAAGGAATCTCGTGTTCTATGATCGCTCCAAGCATATAGACAATTAGTACCACTTTATCTGGGATATGGTACATCAAGGAGCAAGAAGGCTCCATCACATTGGGACTAATGTGCAAGTCACCAATGTTCTATCGAAGCCCCTGGGAAAGGTCAAATTCTTGACTTTCCGACAACGACTAGGAGTCGTGCAAAGACTCTCTCCTAAGGGTCCTGTATGATATGGACATTGAGCTCTGGCGGCTCCGGGGGGTTTGGGGGTACATCTTGGAGAGATGAGCAACCATAGGGTGAGTGGTTCAGCCTTCCCCTAGTGATTTGGTGTGTATAGGGTGAGTGGTTCAGCCTTCCCCTGGGTTACCCCTAGCGACATGTAGGCAGGATGAGTGGTTCATCCTTCTCCTGCTGAGACATCCTACCCATGCAGTCTGGGACTCATGGGAAGTACCTCGCATCTGGCTAATGAGTAGGGAAATGAGGATAGGGACCATAGTACTACCAATGGACGCATTGTGTTACTACCGTACTCCCTATGCTAGGATGATATTGATCTGGGATCAATTGGAACTGACTTCGGATCAGTAAGAGTGTTATAACTCACTCTCTTTTGGAACTAATTTCAGATCAGTAAGAGTGGTATGATACACTCTCTTTATTTGAAACTGATTTCGGATCAATAAGAGTGGTATGACACTCTTTATTTGGAATTGATTTCAGATCAGTAAGAGTGGTATGAGACACTCTCTTTTATATGGGAATGACTTTGGGTCAGTAGAGGATGGTATGATACATTCTCGATCACTTCTTCTTCTTCATAGTTCAGCAGGGCAGAGAAGTGCAGCGCGCTGATGGCAGAGATAGTACAGTCTGGCAGATGGATTAGCAGATGGAGTTCTCCCTAGTTGAGAGGGAGTGTTAAAATTGGCAACTAGGGCCAAACTCCATGTGGGTATACTTATTCATGGTAGCTAATATTTTTCTTGGATTCCTCACGTTGAGAGGTGTAGGATTGATCTAAAGATCATCAGATTTTGATAAGTATTCATAGAGATATGAATTTATTTGTGTTATGGGACAATTCATCAAGGTCGACGAGCAACCAAATTGCCCCCACTTGTGCTCAACGTTTAAGTATGAAAAGAGGTGATTTGCTAGTCATTTGTACACACACTCTTCTTCTGATCTCTTCCTCTCCACTTGTCTTTGGGTTTTGGTGGGAACAGAGATCCTTCCCTCAGAGGACCTGCCCTAGATGTTGTCATGGGAAAGAAGGATCTATGCTGCCCTAAAGAATATGCCCTAGCCCCTAACGTTGGCATGGAGATAAAGGCTTAACACAGTTAGGAAGATGGGCTTCTAATGTTGTTCTAACACTGCCCTAATGAAGCCCTAGTGTTGTCCTAATAAAGAAGCCTTAATGTTGCCCTAACAGAAAGACCTAGCCGCAATCAAGTAGAAGGTTTCTATACCGAACAAGCTGCAGTCCTAATGGGAGGACTACAGTCTTAACCTGGTCGTAGTAAATGACAAGATTTGGTCACAGTCCTAGGGGATCTCTAGAGCTACAATACGTTCCCTGAATGGTTCCTAATCTGCAGTCTCATGTCTGCCCTAGCCGCAGTAAAAGGAGAAGGTTATAATCACCAAAATAGAGGACTATAGCAGTTGTCCATTTGTGCTTCTAACCGCAGTCAAAGGGGGGCTAGTCTCAGCCATCAAGGAGGTCATCATGGCTGCAGTTAGAGAGGCCTCTATCAGCGAAATGATGAAGGAGATGCTGTAAGGAAAGGCAGCTGTCATTCTGGAGGATATGTCCTTATGCTACTTCGCTGTAGGTGACAACGTGGCTCATTTAGGAGTGTTGAAGAAGGGTGACCACAACCTTGGGAGGGAAGTTGCAGCTAATGTGAGAAGGCTGGTAGGACTTCATCGATGCCCAAACCAGTCCATTGTGAAGGTTGTCCAAATTGTTGTTTGAGTCCAGCAATGCAGCAAACAACAACATGATATGATATGATGTAACAACATTGTAATAAGGTGCAACATGGTGATGAATGTTGCAACATGAAGATGGGCATACTAATGAAGTGTATCATAGCATGATGAGTGTAGCACAAATGTAACAAAGTGCAGCACAATGATGATGAATGATGCAATAAGGTGCAATAATATGATGTATTGCAGTAGCAAAATTGTGATATACTGCAGTATGCATTGAGTGCATAAAAGGTTACAACATAGTGCTACATGAAGGATGCAACAGAATGTTGATGAAGTACAACATGATGGGCACATCATCATGATTGGATGCAGCACAATGTTGATGAAGTACAACATGATGGGCACAGCATGATAATTGGTTGCAGCAGAATGCTGATGAAGTACAACATGATGCGCACATCATGATGATTGGATGCAGCTCAGTGATGAGAGCAGCTTAGTGATGAAGAGCAAGTCGGTGATTGGGTGCAACACAGTGACGGGTGCAGCATGATGATGAGGTGCAACACAATTATGGGTGTTGCATGGTGATGTAGTCACCTTGGAGGATCAGTTGAAGCAGTATGCCTTCACCTAAGTTCAGATCAGCTACCTCATGTGCCATCTTCTTAGAGAATATCTCTGCTCTTATTCAGATAAGTCAAGATGTTGACTTCTGATTTATATGTACTATCTCTCTCTCTGTTGAACTATTGAAGAACATATAAAAAGAATTGATCAAGGGTTTCCCCACATTCGGGTTTGTCCCTAGCTGGCACCACATCTTGTGTCCTCTTGTCTTGGCTTGTTTTCTGAGATTTATGTTTATGTTTTATCTGCATTTTACTATCATGCTAAATGTGATTGCTAATCTGGAATTGATATTGAGCTAATATAAAAAATTGAAGTAAATTTGCTCTCAGCAACATACCTAAAATTAACAAGAATCAACCATTTTGGATTGTAGATTACTGTGGTGTGGTTTCTGAGAGGAATTCGGATTCTCCACAGTGTTCATCTTTATATTGGTCGACGTTTCGAGTCTAGACCCAGACTCATCATCAGGACTGATATACGAAGAAAAGAAAGAAGAGGGTTTTGATAAATATGCAATAGGCTAATGTAAAGGCAGACTGGCCGACTAAATGCCTGATTATTGCTATTATTTCCATTATTTATATTCTTATTTAAATCATTATATGTCATTATTCATATTATTTATTATTATTAATCATTATTTATTATTGTAGAATTGAGGCTTCTGTGATTCATCATAGTTGTGAGAAGAGCTTCGGCGTAAATCACATGAAAAAGACCTTTGTCGACGCGTTTCGAACCAACTAGTGTGGTTCATCGTCAGGAAAAGCTGAAGAAACAGATCTGGCCTAGCAGGTTAAATAGACTGAGCAGAGACTCCAACGGCTACATAACAGCTATATTTGACTTTAGGACCAAGGTCAAAATTATATTAACAAATTTAATCTTATTGTTATTTTTATAATATTAAGATAATAATATAATATTTTATTTCTAGGGATAAGATAAATTAGGTATGATTAATAAATGAACGAATGTTATCAAAAGAAATTTAATTGTTTAAATAATATTAATGGTTATTTTAAAAATTATTGTTGTTTGAATAATTTAAGTTGTATAAAATAATAAATTTAATTTTACTATTAAATTATTATTGTTTGAATGAATAATTTAAGTTATATATATTAATAAATCTAATCTTATTATTATTATTATAATATTAAGATAATAATATTATATTATATTTCTAGAGATAGGAGAAATTAGGTATGATAGATAAATGAACAAATATTACCAAAAGAAAATTATTTATTTAAATGACATAATATTACAGGTTATTCAAAAATTACAATTAAATTAATATTGTTGAATGACTTCTCTAGAATGAATAATTCAAGTTATATAAATAATTATATATTCTTATTAAGTTATTAACTAAATATATCTATATATATATGTTTTATTTATTGAGGTATATAAAATTGATCTTAAGGGTTAGTTTGACTAGTAAAAAAGAAATTAAATTAATTTATTTCTAGATATAATATCTAAGTATATATATAAGTTATCATTATGCCAATTAGTTATCATAGCTGAAAATAAGAGGCTAAATGGTAGCACTCATCAATAAGACTAGACCTAAGAATACATCGTAATTTAGATATATTAATAATAATAACCTAATGAATTAAATAATAAACTTA
>APFE030977994.1:142471-171925 GCA_000404065.3 Pinus taeda
TTATTTATTATTATTAATCATTATTTATTTCATTATTTATATCATAAGTTTGTTATTGTATTATTATTTATTATTAATACATTATTTATTACATAAGTTTGTTATTTATATCCTAAGTTTATCTTATCATTTACCACTATCTATATTATTATCTATATCCTAAGCTTGTTATTATTTACCTCGTTAGTTATTCTAAAATTGAATTGTGATGGTTTTCTGCAGTAGATAGAAAATAAAATATTAGAATTCTAGTAGAAAATAAAATAGAGATTTGAAGACACGAACTTGTGAACCAACTTAAATTCCAATCCATTCTATTTCATGCTATATCTCAAAGTATATAATTTTTTTAAACTAGACATAATTCTAGTAGAAATAATGCAATCAATGTTATCACAAGATAAATAATCTCTTTTGTAAGAGGGATCCAATCAAATTTAAACATATTGAACATGTTGAGATTGGTAACTTGGGAGGTACTACAATCCCTAGCCTACAAGGTTGCGGAGGAATTGGCACCACTAAGTCACATTTTTCATTAGGCACATATAGAGGACAATTTGTATCGGCTTTGCACCCAACCTTGCAGGTGTGAAACCATGTATGGATTTGGACACTTGGCACTTGATTGTAGGGCAACCTAAAGGAACAAGGGGACGCTTGTAGCACAAGAGAGGCCTTGTGGATTGAGTGAAAATAATTTTTATTTGATTATGTGGGTGAACTTGTCTTAAGTTTCAAGTCAGGCTTGAATTGAGGAGGCAATTTGAGAAGGTTAAACGTCACCCTAAGGAATGATATAAATAGGAGTGAGGAGGACCCTCATTCCTCACCCAATCAAGACACTTATTCCTCATGTGAAGACTGAAATAGGAGGACGAGTCCGCAACCAAGAAGGAGAAAGGATCAAGCATGGTTAGGGTTGGTTTTGAGACTGTTTTGGGTTGTGGTTATGCAGGTAAAGACAACGAGTAAAATGAGACTAGGCAGAGTGTTAATTTTAGGTATGTTCTATGCTAGAGCAATATATTTAATTTTTCATAGTTAGCAATCACATCAGCATTAACGTAAACTGCAGATAGAGCATAAATATAAATCGCAAAAGACAAGCCAAGACAAGAGGACACAGGATGTGGCGTTAGCCAGGGACAAACCCCACAATGTGGGGAAACCCTTGATCAATTCTTATTTTATGTTCTTCAAAGTTCAGCAGCGAAAGAGAGAGATAGTACATTTACAATAGAAGTCAACACTTTGACTTTTGATATCGGTAGAGATCAGTTGAAGACATATTGCTTCAACTAATTCTCAAGGGTGACTCCTTCACCTATCATAGAGTTGCCTCTCGTTCATTTTCAG
Organism: Pinus taeda; assembly: GCA_000404065.3. Lineage (NCBI taxonomy): Eukaryota > Viridiplantae > Streptophyta > Pinopsida > Pinales > Pinaceae > Pinus > Pinus taeda. The sequence continues at coordinate 143,831 of APFE030977994.1, forward strand.
CACATTACCATGTGACACCTTGTTGTACTGTCACATGTGTTGAACCTTGATCACTGAGTTGCTCTCATCTTCATGTTGCTCATCATGCTGCATCTTCCATGGTCTTATTCATCATCAAGCTGCCCATGCTCATGATCTTATTCATCATCATGCTGCCCATGCTCATATCATCATGCATCATAACGCTGCCCATACATCATGTTGCCCATGCTCATATCATCATGCATCATCATGCTGCCCATACATCATGTTGCTCAGGATCTCATACATCATTATGCTACTCATGATCTCATACATCATGCTACCCATAATGCTACCCATAGATCATATCATCATTCATTATCATGCTGCCCCATTCTCATATCATCACAAAGACTTTTGAGGACGAAATCTAAGCATGAAAACAGAAGCAAGCTCTCTCTAACAGGCCGAGATTTTTGAAGTATTGCAAGTGGAGGAAATTATGACTATTCGAGGGTCGAGTAGCCTACTTGGCAACCAAGGTTAGGTTGCATTCATCTACAGTAGGAGCGAACAAATCAAAGGTTGTTGGAGTCGTTTGTACATAGGTTGGATATGCTTTAGGTTGCCCAATTTAGGGTTGTGTTCTTCAGAAAAAAAAAAGTCTCACATTGATCCAAGGGTTTTGGAGAACAGAAGAGGTGTCTAGAAGGAGGAAAAGTACAGGATTAGTATCCCAGTTTAGGACAATATTTGGAGTATCTAAAAGAACAATTTTCAAAGGGATGTAGTGGCTTGCTTCATGCCCTAAGTAAATTCACTTGAGAAGTAATTTGAGGACTGTTAGAAAGAAAAAAGAAGGGATGATCAGGAAAATGAGGAGGTTAATGGAGCAGTTTGACTAGACCAAGTTTGTTGTTGAAGAAGGATTATTGACAGTGATAGGTGGAATCCTTCCATGCCATAACTTTGTCTCATTGAAGCAACACAAGTATGCAACAAAATAAGTCCCTAAGAGTTGTGTTCTCGAAGGACTAAGGAACAGCTAGTGTGCAAGAAGTCCTAAAGGAGATGAGGAGCAGTAGTGGGCAGTCTAGAGTTGTTCACAAATTGAGGTTTGAATAACTCAACATAAGATCCTATGTTCTTGAAGGACTAAGGAGCATCTAGCGTGCAAGAAATCCTAAAGTAGATGAGGAGAAGTAGTGGGTAGTCTAGAGTTGTTCACAAACTAAGTTGTGAACAACTCAACATAAGATCTTATGTCTTGGTTGTTGATGGACTAAAGATTAGCTGAAGGGTAGATTGGAGCCATGTTTAGTCATCTAAAGGAGCAGTATCATTGATAGAGGTAGAATGGTGTTGTTGCAGATAGGTGACCAATGAACCAGGAAGATGTGTTCAGGATATGACCACTGGAGTTGTGAAGTGCACTAGAGCAACTAGTAAGTCAATGCATCTTCTTAGCGGTAGATTGGTGGTCAATGTTGTTGACACCAAACCCTAGTTTGTATTACTTGTATCAATGATTGTATGAGGGTCATGATCCCTAGTATAGCGTTGTGTGGGGTTGTGTGTGTGATGTGGACCAAATTAGCATATAAATTTAAACATACCATTTTATGTATATGTAAAACCATTATTTAAGTGGTACTACCAGAGAACCATGCTAAAAGGATAAAAACGTCTAACTAACAAATAATAATAACAACATTTTGTTGGAAAACAACATGACTCACCCATCCTCTACACTGTATCTACATTTCCTAAACTCTCTTCTCCACTTGACCCTCCCAAACACTACAATTCTAGTCACTCATTGCACAAAGTAATATTATATATGAGATCACGAATAAACCATGAAGCTTAAAGGAAAAATATAAAAAGCGACGAATTAACCATACACATACCTACCCTCCCTTGCTAATATTATAACATCAACCATCATGAAAAATAATCCAATGTGACATTTCCATTTCTTTCATATCAAATTAACCATACACATACCTACCCTCCCTTGCTAATATTATAACATCAACAATCATGAAAAATAATCCAATGTGACATTTCCATTTCTTTCATATCAAAGTTCTAGGAAATATATTGAATCTCACACCAATGAACAAGATCATACTACCTCGAAACCATGACAAAATGATAAATGATTGTGCAATTAACAAATATTTCAGTGTATTAAAGGACTAGTATTGTGTAGGAGAAAAGTATGCTTCACCCATCCTTTGTGCCATGTTTGTAAAATGTCTAGAGCATCTTCACCACTTGACCTTTGTAAACCATACGATTGTAGTTGTTCACTACATAAAAAAGATCAATATAGTTGACCATCAGAGCATAGATAAAACATATAATAATTTGAATATCAAACAAATTGGAGCCACAAATTAGCAAAAGATACTTTTAATTGAAATGCATTGCATGTAGATATGTTGACTCATCTTCATTTATGAACAATAACCTCAATTTTCTCTTAATTGAAGCGCATTGCATGTAGATATCTTGACTCACCTTCATTTATGAACAATAACCTCAATTTTCTCCGTCTGCTTCGTTCATTTCCATTTCCACACCCAACAAACGAAACCAAGACAAAACTACAAAAAAATTTAAAGAAACAAAACAAAAAAAACAAAGCAAGAGTACAACACACACAACAAAGAAAACCAAGACGAAACTACAAAAAACAAGAAAAAAATTCAAAACAAATGAAAAGGAGTACAACACAGCATGGCCATGCTCAAACTCAACAAAACAAAACATGCAAACAAGAACAAGGAAAAAATTGCAAACATCCCCTCCGCACATCATCTCTCCTGCAATGTGTCGTCCTCCGTTGAAAGGGAAAAAAATGGGTTGAATAAGGTTAAAATATAAACACAATTAGGAATGTTAAAAATATTTCATTACAAATAGTTATTCATAATAGAAAACACGCCTCCACTAGAGTTTGTTTTATAATGATGGACACTCTCTTGTATTCCACTTGCTCGTGCTCATTAAAACCAACCATCTACAAAAGATACACAATAAGCTATTAGAATTGTTATATAAGTTAAACTAAAGAGTATGCAATAATTTATCATAATAAGAAACATGCATTTCTTTGAGATTGTTATATAAAAGGGAAAAGTCTATTTTGTATTTCCGGTATTCATGCTCATTAGAACATGCCATCTGCAATAGATAAACAATAAAATATTATATTTCTAGTAAAAGTAAAACTAGAGAGTTTGAAGGCATGAACTTCAACAACAACAAAAATCATGTAGACATCAACAAACAAAAAATTGCAAACTTCCCCTTTGCACATTATCTCTATTGCAGTGTCCTCTCCTCCGCTAAAAGGGAAAAAAGTGGTGTGAATAAGGTTAAAATAGAGAGACAAATAGTAATGGCAAGCATAACTCAAAACAAATAATTATTCGTAATTACAAACTTACCTCATCTAGAGTTTGCTATATAAGTGTACACATTCCATTTTGTATTCCACTTACTCATGCTCACCAGAACAAGCCATCTACAACAGATACATAATAATATATTAGAATCATTATACAAGTTAAACTGGAGAGTTGAATGCAACAATCAATCATAATGTGAAACAGACCTGGCTTTGAGATTTTTTATGTAAAGGGGGATAATCCATTTTGTATTTTACGTATTTTGCTCACTGGAATCAACTATCTGCAATAGATAGAAAATAAAATATTAGAATTCTAATAGAAAGTAAAATAAAGTTAAAGGCATGAACTTGTGAACCAATTTAATTCCAGTCCATTTATATTTCATGCTATATCTCAAAGTATATAATTTTTTACTAAATGTAATTCTAGTAGGAATAATCCAATCAATGTTATCATGAGGTAAATAATCATTTTTGTAAGAGGGATCCAATCAAATTTAAACATATGGAACATGTTGAGATTGGTAACTTGGGAGCTACTTCGAACCCTAGGCTACATGGTTGTGGAGGAATTGGCACCACGAAGTCACTTGTGGGCTAAGAACCCAAGCATGTCGGCTTTGCACCCAAGCTTGCAGGTGTGAAACCATATATGGATTTGGACACTTGGCATTTGATTGTAGGTAACCCTTAAAGGAACAAGGGGACGTTTGTAGCACCAAGAGAGGCCTTGTGGATTGAGTGAAAATTAATTTTTATTTGATTATGTGGATGAACTTGTCTTAAGTTTCAAGTCAGTCTTGAATTGAGAAGACAATTCTACTTTTCTTCCTCTAACCCAAATTTAGGCCTCGGAAAGCCTCTAGCTAGGGTTAGGGCATCAATTTCAACTAGGGTTGACCATGTTGCCCTGTGGAGGATTCAACACTTGTTAATTTTAGGTATGTTCTATTATGATAGCAAATTTACTTCAATTTTCTCAATATCAATTCCAGATTAGCAATCACATTTAGCATGATAGTAAGATGCAGATAGAACATAAGCATAAATCGCAGAAGACAAGCCAAGATAAGAGGACACAAGATGTGGCGTCAGCCAGGGACAAACACCAATGTGGGGAAACCCTTTATCAATTCTTCTTATATGTTCTTCAATAGTTCAGCAGAGAAAGAGAGAAAATACATATACATTAGAAGTCAACATTTTGACTTGTCATAATAAGAGAAGAGATCATCTCTAAGAAGATGATACATGAGGTAACTGAACTCAGTTGAAGACATGCTGCTTCAACTGATTCTCCAAGGTGACTCCATCACCATGTTGCACCTATCATTGTGCTACACCTCATCATCATGTTGTGCCTATAGGGTTAGGGTTAGGGCATCATGATTTCTTTTATCTATGAATAGACAGCGGCTAGGGCACGTTATTACATTATCTATGGCTCCACCAAAGCTGGGCTATAACCCTTCCTTAGATTTGCGGCTAGGGATAAAATATTAGAGCTACCTTGTTGCATATTGAAGCTCCCCTAAATAGTGGATAGATCTCCCTTTGAACTGTGGCCAAACCTTCACAAGGCCTGCAGCTAGGCTTCATTATGATAGTGGCTAGGGCATCCTTCTTTTGCTGTGTATAGGGTCTCCTTCTAAACTTGCGTTTAGGGCTTCATCCTCGTAAATTTATCTTGCCACTAAAACCCAAAACAAGTGGATAAAAATCAAGAGTGAAGTGTGTATCCAAATGACTATCAAGCCACCTCCTTTTAACTAAAACGTTGAGCACAAGTGGGAGTTATTTGGTTGTTGGACGACCTTATGAATTGTCCCATAACACAGATAAATTCATATCTCTATGAATACTTCTCAGAATCGGATGATCTTTAGATCAATCCTACACCTCTCGATGAGAGGAGTCCAAGGAAAATATCAGTTGCCATAAATAAGATGACCCACATGGAGTTTGGCCGTAGTTGCCAATTTTAACAACACTTGGTCGTAGGGTATTTGCCTCAAAATCAACCCTTTGTTGTGGCTAATTTCTTCATTTTACGGCTAAATTCCTTTTCCCTAGGTAAATTGTTCCCCAGAAAAACCCTAGTTCGCCCTAAGCTTCAACTTGAGGCTTATTGAAGACTTTTGTGCCATGAGTTGAGAGTATACACTTATTGCAAGCCTTTTCTTGCCCTAGTGATCCTAAATACTGTTGTTAACCTTCTTTATTCACTAATCCTAGGTCACATTATGCCCTAACTAGGCCTTTTGAAGGATGTGCATTGCCCTAATTATGTTAGTTGAGCCTTGTTCCTAAGTAGGGCATCCTTCCTTATAGTCGATATTGTCACCTTTACCCCTTGGACTAGACATATCTTTAGGTGACCTAATATAGGGAAGCCTCCCTTATGGTGATAACCCAATAAATCTACCTGGCAATGAATCTTTCTCTTCCACACAGCACTGAATCTAATCTAGCAAACTACTGCAAATCCTCTATGCCCATATTAAGACTCTGCTCTACGAAAATTTGAGTTGTTGCTCCCTTTGCCTATGTTTCTCTCACGGTTGTCCAGTCTATACTTGCGCATCAGCGCGGATGTACAAGGAAATCTCGTGAGGCTCTCGCAATTGTGTTGAACTAACCCGTAGGGCCCTCCAAAAAATTCGGACTGTAGCTCCCTCTTAGCTGCAAATTTTTCCTGCTTCGCCTCTGAGCCTCCTGTCTATCAAATACACTCTGATACCATGTGAAAATTCCCTGGAAATTATTCTTCTAACTGGTTAATTATTACACAATTTATTTACTACAACAAACAACAGATAATTCACACTGCAATTTCTTCACCATAAACTAAAAAAAAAAAAAAAAAAAAAAAAAAAAAAAAAAAATGCAAAAGCAAAAATAGGAATTGAGAAATGCTAGCACACACATAAAAATGACAATTATTTTCAGACAAAAGTCCCTAGAAAACCCAATGTGGGAAACCGATGCAGCAACTGAGGGTTTATTTTATTATGTAGTATTGAAAATCTGAGTACAATCTTTGGAAGCCTTGCTGGCTATCCAAACAGCAAGAATCTAACAAAAATATTTAGAGAGAAAATTCTCTCACACCACAAGCAAACCCTAACCTTTGTCTCCCTCTAAAAATTGGTCGTCCAACCCCTGTGTAGGCCCTTTTTACACTGCTTCTAATCAATTCGCGCAGCTGTACTAGGAAAACCTGTGCGATCCTCGCAACTGTATTGGGAAAACCTGCACGACCCTAATCTGCGACTCGTCAAAAAAATCAAATTGAGACAACCAGGACCCTTCAACAGAGAGATCTCCTCCACCGAGTCAGCCTTCAATAAAGATACTTCATCAATCTTTCCAAAAGTCAAACCAAGTCAAAAGTGCAACTTCACCTAGAAGCAGCTCAGACCTATAACATTTCAAATATCTCAGACTTTGGACTTGTAGTAGCCATATTTAACCTGCAACATCTCAAAATATCTCGACCCTACAGTGGCACATGTGGCAGAAGTAATATGTTGGATGCTAAATATTTTGTCCTTTTTCCTTCTTAATTTCGTACTTCTCTTTCTACTCGAACTACAAACGTGAATATGCTTATCATCTCTCTTATCAAATAGTTCGAATGCTCTTTATTTATAGTCTCTTGGAGTTGGCCGAATTCGTCATGACGCTGACTTGGTCTCTCTTTGGGGCCAACTTGGTGGAGAAGGAAAACATGACATTTTGACTCAATAAAATTTTCTTTCTTGACTTTGAGGAGCCCAAGAAGGGTCTCTTACAAATAATGATTTTGACTTTGACTCAACAAAAAATCCTAGAAACCTTCAATTGAGGCTTGACCTATTCACCATTGACCCAAGCATGAAACCCATACTTTAATAAGTCAATCTTTCTTTACTAATTTTTTTTTTCTTTTCTTTTGACAAATACAATTATGAATACCAGCACTAGCTACATTCTTCAACACTCCCTCTAAACTAGGGAATTATTCATAATTACATATAGACAGAGGTACACGGAATTTCTCAAAACGGTATGCTCTATGAAGAGTTAGAGCACATGCAGTGCTACAGGTTAGATACCTGACCAAGGTATCTAACCAAGTGGGACTAAGGTGTGTTCCAATCTTCAACCTCTATAAGTACCAGCAGGCTTCTGCTCTAACACCAACCCAGGGATCTAGGAGCGTAGCCAAGGTCAGAGCTCTAAGACCAATGCCACCCTCCCTAATTCAGGATCTAAATATCATCACAAGTCGGCCAAATGTCCTCCCAAGCATCTTGTCGCCCGAAGATGCTTCATCTCTCCTTATCAATTAAACCAGAGACATCCACAAATCCAAGCATGCTTCAAACATTCAACCTTCTTATGGAGAGATATGCACAAACACAACCCCAATTAGTAATAAACTTTCACTATACATATTTAACGCAAACCTTCAAGGTTCTTCATCATTTTGATGTTGCTTAGATCATCATCATATTAAACACATTTACTCGAAAGCTTTACTTCAAATTTTCAACAACACCAAACTCAGCGTTAACACTTTCTTCCAAAAACATCCAAGTTTTGTTCAATCACAAATAATCATCAATAATGCTTCAACTATTCTCCCATTTCAAACAACCTCATGGCCTTTTCATTAGGTTGTTTACTTCTTTTCAAGCTCCCTCTCAACTAGGGAGATGATCCAAGGACAAGTCCAACAATTATCTTATTCTTCACACAAGCTCTTCCTTTTGCATCAACAATTCATCAGAAAATTTAGACCTTTCATCTATCGAACATTAATGTCATTGAGGTTCTCACAGCTCCCTTTTTCCATAATGCTCAACATTATCATCGAGTATGAGATAAGCATCTTCATCATCTTAAGGACTATGTACCTGTAAACCTTCAACAAGAAGTATAACCAAAGACAAATATGTATGTACAAGAGCATGAAGTCAAAATTATGTCATTACAATGGAAGCATCAAAATATCTAGACCTATTTAGGTTCCATGGTTACATCTTTTGGACTTCAACAACTTGTTAGGGTTTTTGTCATAAACCCTATATTCGATCATTGAGACTTAAAGCCTTGATATCAACAACTAAAACAAGTTAGAAAATCAATCATAGCCACAAACTCTAAATTTCATTAATCAACAAAAGTTAATATACTAGCATTTCATATCTAGGGATTCATTCTTACATCAATCTCTTACTAGGGTTTTTATCGTAAACCCTATATACACATCAAACTTCAATGATTTGACTAGACTAGGGTTTCAATTATACAGAAGCACATAGAGATTTATTCCTAGAACCTTACTTTTGACCATTATAGGGGTTTTGGTCACAAACCCTATGTTGATTTGGGGTAGCATCGGATGTGCTCTAGCCATGAAAATTGGAAGCGAGGCTAAAGAACATGAGATCTCCAAGACCCAGAAATGGTTTGGGGAAATTCCAACTGGTTAGAGCGATATTAAAATAATTAATATTTTTAATGGAGTTCCTAGGTCTAAACTTAGGAAAATTAAAATATTAATGGGTATTAATATTAAACTGGGTGAGAATGTTCTAAATGACATGGATCAAGCCAAATCTAATCTTAGTCATTGATTAGAGACTTAATCTCGGCGGTTGAAGCCTCAACAACCGAGTATAAGAGGAGGCTTGAAGGTCAATTGGAGATACACCAAGATTGATCAGTCAGTTCGATTTTCTGGAGCGGGGTTTGCTGAGAAAATTTGAACAAGTGATCTGAGTTGCAGCGAGGGGCAGTGAGTGCATAGCAGAGAGGCAAAGATAGTGTCGAAATACCAGCGCAGAGGAAGAGGAGGCTACGCAGAGCCAACAGGAACCACGCTGAGGGCCAGAGTGACTGCGCAGAGGCTAGCAGGGCCTGTGTGGGTGATGCAAAAGGCCAAAGAGCCAGCGCAAAGCAGCAGAAGGCTGACGGAGGGGGATTCAAAGTGACACAGAGGCTAGGTGGGCTGACGTAGAACCTCAAAGAAGTGTTGGGAGGATTTTCGTGGAGCAAACTCGCCAAATATCTACTTCCAAAGAGAGGTATTACTACCAGATCTTTGTTGGGTGATCCAATTTGGCACCCTAGTTGTACTCAAGAAAGTTGCTTAATAATAAAACCCTCAAAACTATTACACCGGTTTTCCCAAGTTGGGTTTTTCCAGGGACGATTGTCCAAAAATAACGGTGTCCTTTGTGTGTTTGTCTGCTATTTTCAGTTAATGATCTATAGATGGTTGAGACTGCATTTGTGTTTATTTTCACTATTTATATGGTTAAATAACTTGTTAAAGAATAAAACAAGTGTTGATTTGGGGTAGCACCGGATGTGCTCTAGCCACGAAAATTGGTGGAGGGGCTAAAGCACATGAGATCTCCAATACCTAGAAATGGTTTGGGCAGATTCTAAACAATTTGGGAGATATTAAAATAATTAATATTTTTAATGGAGTCCCTAAGTCTAAACTTAGGGAAAATAAAATATTAATGTGAATTAATATAAAACTGTGTTAGAAGGGTTCAAAAGTCATGGATCAAGCTAGAGTTAATCTTAGCCGTTGATTAGGGACTTAATCTCAGCCATTGAATTGTCAACGAGAAAAGTATAAGAGGAGGCTTGAGGGTCACTTGGAGAACACACCGAGTTGATCAAGATTTCGATTTTCTGGGGCAGGGTTTGCTGAGGAAGTCGAAAGAGTGATCAAAGTTGCAGCAGATGGGCAGTGAATACAGAAGCAGAGAGGCAGAGATAGTACCAAGAGGATCAACGCAGAAGTCAGGAAAGAGGGACACAGAGCCAACCAGAGGTTCACGAAGAGCCAGTCAGGGCTCACGCAGAGCCAGCCAAGAGCTACGCAATGCCTCAAAGGGCCAGCGAGGTGATGCAGAGGCTCTAAGGGATGATGCAATGCCTCCAAAAGGTTGACGTAGGGCGAGCTAGGGTGATGCTGGGTAGACGTTGGGCCAGAAAGGGCTAACGCAGTCCCTAGAGTCTAACACTGGGGTTTTCGTGGGGCAGATTGGCACTGGGAGTTGTCAAAGTGTTTATTCGGGGTTTTAGCCAGAACATTCATCTCCGACTGAGAGGTACTACTGCCAAGATTATTCTCTGTTGGGTGAGCCCGTTTTGGCACCCATATTGTATTCTGAAACTGTTTAATAATTAAAACCCTCAGATAGCTACACCGGTTTTCCCACATTGGGTTTTTTCCAGGGACATTGGTCCAAAAACAACGGTGTCACTTGTGTGCTTGTTTTGTTTCCTTCAGTTGATGATCTGTAATGTGTTAAGCATGTACTTGTATTTATTTTCAGTATTTACATGGTAAATAACTTGTTAATTAATCAGAACAAGTAGGCAGAAATAAATCAGAAAAGTACATGAAGGGTTTCTAATAGTTAGACTTAGAAATTCCAACAAGAAGTAGGTGAAATAAACCAGATAGTGCAGGAAGAATTTCTAACGGGTTAAACTTAGAAATTTCAACACCCTAAACCCTAATTCATCAAACCCTAAAATTTTAGGGTTTCATTGTAAGCTCTAATATCAATAACAAACCCTAAAAGACTAGGGTTTTACAATCAAAACCTTAAACATGATAGTAGGATTTCATCATGGGTTATATTCTTTAAAATCAATCCCTAAGTAGGTTAGGGTTTCATTGTCAACATACCCTAAGCATTAAGAGGCTAGGGTTTTACAGTGAATCCTAAAGGTTAGGGTTTCATCAGAATGACCAAACAAGACATAGTATGATAAGGGTAGATTCAGTTTAATGAGTCAACACCCTAACAAGAATCTTTGTGATTCAAGACCCTAGGTATAAGAGAGTTAGTAATATGAAACAAATTTTAAAATGAACGTGCTCTTTAAATGAAAAGGATTAGTTACCAAATCTCGTGGTCTTAAGCATACCTAGAGTTGCTCCATTTACAAACCTTGTAGCACTTTTTTGTTGAAAGGCTCCCTCTTAGCATCTTCATGGTTCATGTCCAAGGATCCAAATTTATTTACCAAGTCTTCATTCTTAATATGAGTATATCTATTTGCAATATTGACAAGCACAACCAATATACAAGTACAATAGTGTGACGATTATCTGAGGTTTCCATTACCATTTTGGAGGATGGATTCCAAGGGATTTTAAGTACAAACCCTTACATAAACATCATACAATTATGTTTTGCAAAGAATAAACATATATCTTTATATTACAATTTACCTATACACTCTAGGTATTATGAGATAGGATTTCTAATAAGGAACAACCGAATGAGGTTTTCAAATTTATACTATCTAGTTTTTACAATCCTAGATATTCACAACTTTTAATGCAATAAGAATTTGCCAACTTCAACAACTAAACATTTCATTTAAATACTATACATACCTCAAGATTACTTACCTTCGTCCTCCAATATCTATTGCAAGAGTTTCTTCAAGATTCCAGAATGTCGAGGCTAGAGTAAGATAGTTAGTTCTCCTTGTTGTAGATTGTTTCCTTTCGAGACATTAATAATTTTGTAGCATTTTATAGAATAGGTCTTCCAACTTTGTATGATAGATTGGTTGTTACATATCTTTTGGCTTTTGTTGCTGCCTAGAGATGCTCCTCTGGCTAGGGCTTATTAATTATAGGAAAATGCTTATAAATCTTATCAAGTCGGCCTAGTTCCTTACCTAGGCATCATTCCCATTAAAGGACTATATTAATGCAACCATATGGTGCTTGGGTGGGTCCACATCTATAATTCAAATTGTATTGTTATATTCTAGGTAGACCTGTAGCTTCCTCAGATGATACAGTAACTTTGTTTAACCTTGAATCATTTTTTTGCAACTTTGATGACATGTTTTTCTAAGGTGATTTCAAACCTAGACTATAATGCTCGGGACTTTTCTTTCCTCTTCATGTACTCGACCTTGATAGGGCTATACATTTACTCTCTAAAATGGTGATACCAGTGCTATTTTAGATGTTGTTGGACATTGGATAAACCAATGCTCCCTGTGTGTTTCACGACATGGACTAACCGCCTCTCGTGGATCCTTATCTCTGGCGATGCAATCGTTGACTAACACCTGCGAGTTTTTGTCTAACGGAAATCGTGATTCCCAAAAAGTGGTATCAGAGCGTAAGTCACAAGTTTGATACACACCCAACTCGTGTTGGGCGGGAGATTGTTGGACATTGGATAAACCAACGCTCCCTGCATGTTTTGCGACATGGACTAACCACCTCTCGTGGATCCTCATCTCTAGCGATGTCATCATTGACTAACACCTGCGAGTTTTGGTCTAACGGCAATTGTGATTCCCAATGGATGTTTTGTTCCTGTGGCCTAATATGTCTAGAATACCTTATTCAAAATTCAAATAAGACACACAGACTTGCTTTAGATGTGCCTTGGACAGAGTTCCAAAATTCCTTTTTGCAATATTGAAAATTCGGTCTTCGCAGAAGTAGATCAGATAGGGCTAACACCATCTTAAGATTGCTTCAAGACTTTAATCTTTTCATTAATGAATTCGGTTTTCTATAGGCTATCAGACTAGCCTTTCGGTTCTCCAAAACAAGGCTTATGAGCCTCTCAAAAACCTCAGTCTTTTCTCCTCAAACCTGCAACCTTAACATAGTGACTAGGACTTCTAGATGTGCCTTGGACGAAGTTCCAAAATTCCTTTTTGCAATATTGAAAATTCGGTCTTCGCAGAAGTAGATTAGATAAGGCTAACGCCATCTTAAGATTGCTTCAAGACTTCACTCTTTTCATTAATGAATTCGAGTTTCTATAGGCTATCGGACTAGCCTTTCGATGCTTCCAAGGCTTATGAGCCTCTCAAAAACATCTGTCTTTTCTCCTCAGTCCTGCAACCTTAACACAGTGACTAAGACTTCTAGATGTGCCCAAAATTTTTGTTTTGATGCTTCTAGGAGCTTAGTCCTAGGTATTTAGGTTCTCCTTGATGCCTTGTAGCCTTTGTTGACCTTCTTCCTACCCTTACACAATCGAACCAAGCTTTGATTCCATGTTGAGAAAATTTGGGGCAACATAGCTAGGGCTTCTTATAAAATTGATTTCTCTATTACTTGATAATTACTTGTGATTAGTTCTTATTTCTTCTTCTTTGTTATTACATGTTTATCATCAAGACAATTGTCAAAACCTCAAAGACATCAAGAGAACACAAGATGTAGGCACTCAGCCAGGGAAAAACCCCTAAGGAGGGGAAAACCCAGTGAAACTCTTCCACTAATAGTTTCAAATCAGATTAAGACAACCAAGACCCTGTAACAGTGAGATGTCCTCCACCAAGTCAGCCTTCAATAGAGATACTTCATCAATCTTTCCAAAAGTCAAACCAAGTCAAAAGTGCAACTTCAAATAGAAACATCTTGGACCTGCAACATTTCAGATACCTCGGACTTCAGACCTGTACTAGCCATATCTCACCTGCAACATCTCAAAATATCTCGGTCCTATAGTAGCACGTATGGCAGAAGTAATATGTTGGATGCTAAAGATTTTGTCCCTTTTCTTTCTTAACTTCGTACTTCTCTTTCTACCCCAACTGCAAACTTGAATATGCTTATCATCTCTCTTATCAAATAGGGTCGAATGCCTCTTTACTTATAGTCTCTTGAAGCTGGCCGAATTCTTCATGAGGTCGACTTGTTCTCTCTTTGGGGCCGACTTGGTGGAGAAGGAAAACATGACATTTTGACTCAATAAATTTTTCTTCCTTGACTTTTTGAGGAGCCTGTTACCCACCACCTATGGGTAGTGTCTATAGGGGAAATTTTTTCTCCTAGATAGTCCTCAGTCGGCAACCAGTGGCCCCTTGTAGCCACCAGATAGCTCGATGTGCCATTATCTCTGCCACTTGACCCAGCCATGTGGTCCCTCGCCCCCTTATTATAATTGTATGTTTGAAAGTGGGCCTCCCGACCCCAAAGGTATGACTTCTCATTGGTATAGTTGAGTAATTTTCCTTACTTGTCATGGGAATTTTTGGGCATGGATTGGTGGGGGGATTCGGCGGAAAGAGTGGATTAGGTTTGTACTCTTGTCTCCACTACCCAATTTCATGGTTAACCTTGTATTCTAGTGCTGTGGAATCTCCTTTACTACCCATTAGCTTTAGGGTTGGAATTACAGATCTCAATTTTGGTTGTGTGGTCCCTCTTCCCAACACCACATATATCACCCTCCTTCCACTCATTTTAGCCCCATTCATCTCTTTCCCCATCCGAGTCCACATTTGTCCACTGGGTCTACATAGGGTTAGCCTCCTCCTCCCTTGTCCACACCTTGGGTCGGGCCTGGAACGATGCTTGGAAGTTGATGCAACTAAAAAGAAAAGAAAAAGCATAATTTGGCCACTCTCAACAGGAAATGTACCACAAAATGCAAAAGATGGCTAAGACATACAAATTTAGCACATGGTCAAAATCCAAACATAAGCTCTACCCCTTATCCATGGTTATCACTGTGGTTCCTATGGGCCCTAGATGAGCCCCCTCCATCATTAACGAACCCATGATTGTCCCAAACCCTGGTGGGCAATGAACCCCTCGTTGGAATTTCTAAGTTTATCTGTTAGAAATCCTTCATGTACTTTCTAATTTATTTCTTCCTACTTGTTCTATTAATTAACAAGTTATTTACCATATAAATATTGAAAACAAATACAAGTACATGCTCAACACATACAGATCATAAACTGAAGGAAAAAACAAGCATACAAGTGACACCGTTATTTTTGGACTAATGTCCCCGGAAAAACCCAATGCGGGAAAACCAATGCAACTATCTGAGGGTTTTATTATTAAGCAGTTTCAGAATACAATCTGGGTGCCAGAAATGGCTCACCCAACAGAGAATTCTCTCAGCAGTAGTACCTCCCAGTCGGAGACAGATATTTCGGCTAAAAACCCCGAATGTACAATCCCACAGCTCTCAGCTCCAATCTACCCCACGAAATCTCCCACCGTCAACCTCTAGGGTCTGCGTCAACCTCTCTGACCCAACATCACCCCAACTAGCCCTGCATCAGCCTCTGGAGCCTCTGTGTCACCCACGCTGGCTCTCTCTGGCACCACGCAGCTCCTGGTTGCCTCTGGCTGATTCTGTGTGGCCTCTAGTTGGCTCTGCATCAACCCTCTCCCGGCTTCTGCGCTAATGCTCCTAGTACCCTATATGCCTCTTTGTTTCTGTATTCACTGCCCCTCAGCTACAACTCTGATCACTCCTTCGATTCCTCAGCAAGCCCTACCCCAGAAAATCGAATTCTTGATCAACTCGGTGTGTTCTTCGAGTGACCCTCAAGCCTCCTCTTATACTTTTCTCGTTGAAAATTCAACGACAGAAATTAAGTCCCTAATCAACGGCTAAGATTAGATCTGGCTTGATCTGTGACTTTTGGACCATTCTAACTCGGTTTTATATTAATTCACATTAATATTTTATTTTCCCTAAGTTTAGACTTAGGGACTCCATTAAAAATATTAATTATTTTAATATCTCCCAAACTGGTTAGATTCTGCCCAAACCATTTCTGAGTATTGGAGATCTCATGTGCTTTAGCCTCTCCACCAATTCTCATGGCTGAGCACATTCGAGCTCTCAAGTCCGCCTCTCCACCAATTCTCATGGCTAAAGCACATTCGATGCTACCCCAAATCAACACTCCCTCTTAGCGAGGACTGTGCTCTAGTAATACTCCTCACTAAACATCACCCTCATCATCCGGCATCGGTCCTTGATGCTAGGCATGCTGCCCAACATCCTCTGTATTGTTGCATCATGTATTGCTACCCATGGCCCTGCCATTGCCACTGTTGCATCTGTACAGCAGCTCCCTCTACATCTATGTTGCTGCCCATGGCCTTGCCACTGCCATTGTCGCATGTGCACTGTAATCCCTCTCATCTTGTTGCATCGTGCTGCCCATATCACTGCCACTGCTAACTGCTGCACTACAACTCAGTTACTGAGAAGTAACTGATCTCCCAACTCTGACATCTCTGTCAGTTCTGTTACTCCTCCTCGGGGCTCTCGTAGCAAGGTATAATCCAAGAGGTTGGGTACCTCGAGAATCCTGCCCCTCATCGCTTGTAGTCTGTCTGACTACAACTCGATGTCTCCCCACTTCCTCTCACGAGGTGCATGAGCACTCATGGCACAGTCATCATCTATGTCTACTTCTTTCTCCGCCCTTGTTAGCACAGCCTTGGTCTCAAAAGCCTCTCCCTTGCTCTTCTTCCTCAAACATTGGTTCACATAATGATCCAGTTCCCCACAATGGAAGCATTTGGCCTTGGAGAGGTCCTTCTTCTTTCATTTCTCCTGCTTTCCCTTGGACTAGGGCAGTATCCTCCTGTTCCTCCTCCTTGATTCTGACCCCCTTGCTGCAACTTCCTGCCTTGGTTAGCCTTCTAATCTCTTCCTGGCGAAGAGCCGCCCACAGTGCCTCCCAATCTGGAAGGGTCGATCTGCCCAGTATGCTCTGCACAAATACCTCCCAGTCCTCTGAGATTGCGTTCAATGCGGTCCTCACCATTAATTCCTGATCCGAAGTGGCCCCTATGGAAGTCAACAGATCCCAGATCTCCTTCAATCGACTGAGGAAGGTGTCGGTCTGTTCTCCTTTCTGCATCTGATATGACCGCAACTGGTTTTCTAGTAGAATCTTCCTCTGCACGGAAATATGCTGATACAATTTCGTCAGGGCCTCCCACATCACATTTGTCATGTCCTTTTCAGCAATATGTGGTACTACATGGTCCTTCACCCCGTCAAGGATGATGCTCTTGGCGCTCACCATTGCCTCCTCGTACTTAGCGTTCTTAGCCAGGTCAACTGAGATCGCTATCGTTTTCAAGGCGAAGACCTTGAGACGATTCTTGTCTAGAATGGACAAGATCATGGCCTTCCATACTGAAGTTTGAGGGTCCGTTCAGTCTGTCCTGGTCTCTTACCCCGTTCACTGCCATCTCGCTGCTCCTCTCTAGAATCTTTCGAGTCTCTCTACTTCTCTCCTAGAAGTTCTCAGTGTGACTCCCTCTGAACCTCGATTTCCCTCCTAGAAATCCCTCTGCCAATGTCGAGATGCCCCCACTCCGATCGTTAGTGCAGCTGCACCACTGATCCAGATTTCTTGGCTAGAAATCCTCGGTAGCAACTCCCTCCTCCTTGGTCTTGCCCTGTTAGGTATTGTTCTGACCACAGTACCCCACCAGCTTCACTCCACAACTTCTCTACAGCCTCCTATGCCCCAGCAAACTGAAGCTTAGAGCCTCTAGACTCTGCACAATCTCGACACCAGCAAAATCCGCACCTCCTGGCCAGAGGCGTCAATCCTTCCTGACTGAGAAAGATGACCGGGCACTGCGTAGGTCAGGTCTGCTCCTTTCTGCCACTGCGATGATCCTTCTCCCGGATCAAACTTGATGACGCAGGCACTGTGTCACCCCTTCCTAGCGGCTTTTCCACTAGGAACAATTTCTGTCACTCGGGACAGCTGTTTCTATTGCTGCTGCTCTGCTCGGCTGATGCCCTCAGTTCTCCTGTGATCTGCAACCATGATCTGATACCATGTTGAAATTTCTAAGTTTATCTGTTAGAATTCCTTCATGTATTTTCTAATTTATTTCTTCCTACTTGTTCTATTAATTAACAAGTTATTTACCATGTAAATACTAAAAACAAATACAAGTACATGCTCAACACATACAAATCATCAACTGAAGGAACAAAACAAGCACACAAGTGACACCTTATTTTTGGACTAATGTCCTCGGAAAAACCCAATGCGGGAAAACTGGTGCAACTATCTGAGGGTTTTATTATTAAGCAGGTTCATAATACAATCTCAGTGCCAGAAATGGCTCACCCAACAGAGAATTGCTCTCAGCAGTAGTACCTCTCAGCCGGAGACATATTCTGGCTAAAAACCCCGATGTACAATCCCATAGCTCTCAACTCCAATTTGCCACACGAAATCTCCCAATGTCAGCGTCTAGGGTTTGCGCCAGCCTCTCTAGCCTAGCGTCACCCCAACTAGCCCTGCGTCAGCCTCTGGAGCCTTTGTATCACCCACGTTGGCTCTCTCTGGCACTACGCAAATCTTGGCTGCCTCTGTGTGGCCTCTGGCTGCTTCTGTGTGGCCTCTAGCTGGCTCTGTGTCAACCCTCTCCCGGCTTTTGTGCTGATGCTCTCGGTACTCTCTCTGCCTCTCTGCTTCTGTATTCACTGCCCCTCAGCTGCAACTCTGATCACTCCTTCAATTTCCACAACAAACCCTGCCCCAGAAAATCAAATTCTTGATCAACTCGGTGTGTTCTCCAAGTGACCCTTAGCCTCCTCTTATACTTTTCTCGTTGACAATTCAAAGGTCGAGATTAAGTCCCTGATCAAGGGCTAAGATTAAATCTGGATTGATCCATGACTTTTGGACCATTCTAACTCATTTTATATAAATTCACATTAATATTTTATTTTCTCTAAGTTTAGACTTAGGGACTCCATAAAAAATATTAATTATTTTAATATCTCCCAAATTAGTTAGATTCTGCCCAACCCATTTCTGGGTATTGGAGATCTCATGTGCTTTAGCCTCTCCACCAATTGTCATGGCTAGATCACATCCAATGCTACCCAAAATCAACACCACCCCACCTTAAGGGGTCATCCACTGCTATATATTACACATCATGCTCTCATCCCCTGGAGCCCCGAGCAGTTATGAAGAAAAATAAATAAAAGGTAAAAGGCATATGAAGAAGGGTGGAAAAACAAAGGTCGGGGTAACTCATGTACCATGATTTTCTCCTTCCTACACTCATATACCCCGGTGTGGGCTTCCCTCATTATACCTACCCTTACACCATGACATGTGGTTTGGATGATTCCCCTAATCCCCACTTTGTTCCATTACTATATCATTTGTCACCTACCACTTGAGGGACGTACCATGGACATGTCACCCCCTTTAGAAGATGAACCCACCTAATAGGGTCCTTGATTAACCCCCTATTGAACTTGGAGACATTTGTACATGCCAAGGCCCACTTTGGAAAGGCATGCCACCATGAAGTGCCCAATTGGTTCCATGACTTGTAAACTCTTTTACTTGATTATTTTGATGGTTTGTTGTATTGGTGGGCAAGGGGACGCATTGGATCTTAAGTGAGATTGCAGGTGGGTCTCCATTTGAGGCTTGGTCTCTCTATACGAGGTCCTAGCCCTCCAGAGGGCCACATTGGTACTTGTAGGGTGAGCGTTGAGAGCCATGGACCTCCACCATAACAGAGAGTACTTTATGGATCTCCAACACCACTCATTGATTGCTCGTGTTCCACCTTTTGGATGAGGATGATGCACCTAGTTCACCATACCCAACCAACTCCACCCTTGCACCATACACTTGGCAGATGTTCCAGGGTCCAAAGGATGTCTCCCATTGTAGAGGAAGTGCTTATGTTGTCATCCTAGCCCTTACATATGGCCTACAAGCATTTCTGATACACTTGGAGACCCATGAGGATGTCCTTGTGCCCCCACATCCACTTGGGAGCACCAAAGGTTCTTGCTTGGAAAACAAGGGGCCACCCCCTTCTCCACTATGTTTGAGGTTCATTCTCTCATCATGGCACACTGAAGACTTCATTATGCCTCCTCACAGGCCCAACGACTCACTTTATTGATCATTCGACCCTCTTGAGAGGCTTATTCTTATGTTATTGAGCTATTTGGTGGGCTTGTCACAAAAATTATTGTTATTATGCACATTATTTTATTCTAGGGGCATTATTAGTCTAATTCAAATCCCTTAGAGGATTGTATAAATAGAAGTGAGATGATCCATTTTTATCATCATCACATGGATTGGGTTATTAGCTCTTGTGAGATTCATGCTATCCTTTTTGGACGACGAGTTTGGATGATATGGATGAATTTTGATGTTTGGATATCTCTCTCTTGTCTTGGAACTTTATTTTTGGCATAATTTGATGATTGGATATACCCTTTTATACATGTAAGTTCTATTTTAATGCTTATTCTTATCATTGACTTTTGTCACATAATGTTGCTAGGATTTTCGCTATACAAGTTTAAATTTACTGCTACTCTATACGAAATTGTGGAAATTTTGTTCTTGTATAGCGTTGCATCATGCCATGGGCCATGTATGAATGGGTGAATGTTTCTAGAGATGGTTTATGTTAAATGCATCTCAATAAGTTATCAATTATTGCAAATCAAAGTATAAAGACCTTGAAACAATTGCTCTCATGCCCTAATTCCATGCAAAGTGTTTGAAGGCCTCTTTGATTGGGTGAACCCTTTCAAAGCTATAAATTCTCCTTGACTCCATCTCTCCCAAAGGAAAAGGCATTAATCCTCTATAGCTAATCACTTTAAAGCTTATTTTTTTCACCACTTCTCTTCTTTCTAAGCCTAGCCTTCATAGGTCATCTAGGGCATCACTTATCTCACGTTCTAGCCATCCAAACACTTCAATTTTTGGTACTTCACCTATCAAACCTACTACCCCATAGCTAGGAAACAGTTTCCTGATAATCCTAATCCCAACACCACCATAGATATGCGATGGAGCCTTGCATCCTTTAGGCATCTAGATTTTAGTAATTATCCCAAGAATCCTCATCATCTTCTTGATAAATACCATGAGTGGATACCTAGATTCAGTGGTAGTGATGTTACCACTGTTGAAAGACATGTTAGTCATTCTTATCAGCAACACAAGATTTTCAAAAGATTACCAGACGCAGGGCTCAACGTGGATAAGAGTAACAAACCGAAAGAATATTGAATAAATGAAATTTTAGAGCCACTCTTGGCAATTCTATTAAAGGATAAGGTTCGGTGTTCATCCTTATAATATCACAATCACCAGCAACTCCAAGCCTCTACAGTCTGAGAGAATACATATCTACTTAGCTACAATACTACCTATTTTAATTGTCTATTTCAGCAACAGCTCCTCTAAAATTCGCAAGAGTATAAGATAAATATTGAGAGATGCTTTTTGGTCCAGTCTGTGAAAATTTCATCTATCACAACAACTAGAAATTATTATCCTAATTGTTAATTTATTTAACAATACGGATCTACTTAGCTACAATACTACCTATTTTAATTGTCTATTCCAGCAACAACTCCTCTAAACTTCGCAAGAGTATGAGATAAATATTGAGAGATGCTTTTTGGTCCAGTCTGTGAAAATTTCATCTATCACAACAACTGGATATTATTCTCCTAATTGTTAATTTATTTAACAATTTATTTGCAGTTTGCTATGGCAAATACAAAATAATTCATACTATGATTTTCACAAATAAATACTGCGGAGGAAAATAGAACTGGAAACTAAGAAAATCTAGCACACACACATAAATATGACAGTTATTTTTGGACAAATGTCCTCGGAAAACCCCAACTTAGGAAAATCGGTGCAGCAACTAAGGGTTTTATTATTATGCAGCATTGTGAAATTCTGAGTACAGTCTGGATGCCGAAAACTAGCAATCCTGCAAAGAAAACACTGGAAAAAACAACTAGAAGGAAATTACCCTCACTCCAGGAAATTCCCGCACTGGACTGCCTCTGAAAAGAGAGTCGTCCAACTGGGTTTGCACAAGGCTTGCATCCACCTAACGCTGCCTGCTACAACTGTTGCCCGAATTGACTGCTAATCTAGTCGCCTTTCCTGCCGCTAACTAGGAAAACGTCTCTTCGGCACTTTGGAACTGAAAACATCTCTCCGACCTCTGGATTTGAAAACATCTTCTTTCCCAGCAAATCGAACTGCCTTTTTGAGCCTCTGCGCAGCCTCCTGGGGAAATCTTAGCCTCTGCAAATGCACTCGCTGGATCTGGAAAACTTCCTCCAGCCTCACAGTCTCTGCCCCTCTCTGTCTTTGCTTTGATCTTTGGCTCTCCGAAAACTACTGCGGCTCTCTGGAAATTGAACTGCTGAAGTGTTTTCTCCAAGTGCCCATCGACTTCTTGTAATCCTCTGTTGGGATTCCAACGACCAAGATTAAAACTTAATCAAGGGCTAGGATCATCATGGACTCGATCCGTGTGAGTTTCCAAAGAATTCTCACCTTGACATAATTAATTCTAACTAATTAACCATGTTCCCTAAGTTTAGACTTAGGAAATATTTAAAAATCAGTTAATAATCTAATTAAGTCATCAACTTCTTATAATCCTCTATTGGGATTCCAACAGCCAAGATTTTAACTTAATCAAGGGCTAGGATCATCTTGGAGTGTCGATCTATGTGAGTTTCTAAAAGATTCTCACCTTGAATTAATTAATTCTAATTAATTAACCATATTCCCTAAGTTTAGACTTAAGGAATATTTAAAAATTGGTTAATAATCTAATTAAGTCATCTAGATGGAATTTCTAGAAACGATTTATGGGTTTTGGAGATCTCATGTATTCTAGCCTCTCCACCAAATTTGTGGCTAAAACTCATCCGATGCTACAAAGACTAACACGGACAATATAGTTGATCACTGTGAGTCCCTGCAATACATGTCATCTCTTATCATACTATTGACGACAAGATGATGAGCTTTGCTCCAATTTGAGAACCAGGAGCAGCTCCATGAACAGGTAGCATATCTTGATTTTAGTATGCCTAACTGGCATCTTCATGCCATACAGTTTGTTTTCTTACAACCTGTGCAATCGTTTCTTTTGGGATGATGAACCTAGAGGCCTTGGTATCTATCTAGGCATAGGTGACCATTGTTAACTATAGACCAAACTTGGTTAATGATTCCCATTTCCTTAATAGGTGAAGTGGAAAACGGGTGGGAGAGTGTCCCCATCATAGAGAGAAAAATAAGAATTTAAGCATGTTCTCATCCTCTCCAATGGCTAGTTTACATTTCTATTGCTGCACTCAAGATTCTAACAACAATATATATCTTTTCCCTTTACAGGAAAACTCCTCTAAACCTTCACCAAAACAGGCTATATAGTCACAAGAATGATCTTCCATTTTGTTATCCATCAATGTGACTAATCATATTAAAGATCCTGTGGGTAACCTTGGACCATAGAAATGTAATTACGTAGTGTTGCTTGTGAGCATTCTTCTGGTCGGTTTTGTTGAGAAGGTTGTAGTAACCCAGGCCAGGGGCTGGGGTGTTGAAATTCTTGCTAAAGAGGTTGAATTTGATGGCATTTTTTGTAGGGAAGTAAAGACCCATGAGGAAACAATTACAGAGCAACGAAGACTAAAAACAGGAAAGCAAAGTGGCTTATCATAGTTTTATAATAGACTTGTGATGTTTCGGCTGAACATGATTCCAAGTTGACTAGGAAGCTAATTTATAGGCCTGTGATGTTTTGGGCTGAACATGATTCCAAGTTGACTAGGAAGCTAGTTCTTTTGTCCAAGGATCCTACTCATTCAAATTTGAAAGGTGCTTGTATCGGCAAAATTGATGGCACATTTAATAACAATTCACATCTAATTCTTGGACATATTGTAAATTTGTGGTAGCATCTCTTTGAATGGTGTCTTTCAATACTTAATGTGACACTGTTTGTAGAGACATTTCAATGATCTTAATTGCCACTTGATAATTGCAGAATACAAACACGAAAAACTATGGCTATGAAATTTGGCACTCTTACTTGACTTTTTCCTAAATATAAAGTTTGAATGGTATAGGTTTGCATTGAGAAGTGAGAACAGTGGTAACTTTCATTAGTATTCATCTGATGATGGCTCCTCATTTCTGAGATTCATAGATAACAGAAATCATTCTTGGACCATATTTCACACATCTTGGTGGCACGATATGACTACTATAACACCCAACAATATACGAGATTAAAGTGTTCTCTGTTCCTAAAGGTACCACATTTTCCCCATTCTCTTTTGTCTATTGGCAGCATTCTTTTGAGCAACTTACCACTTTTTATGGTTGTGGAACTATAATTTGATCATGTGATGAGTAGTAAAATGAGTGGCGCTGGTCACTTTCAGTCAATGAATTCTTATTCTGTTGAATATTGCTTGCCCTGTCACAAGTCTCAATTTTTAGTACAAGTCTGTTGAGTACCAAATGTTTTTGGGCTTGTTTATCAGTTAAATTTTATTTGAATGATGTTTTGATTTTCAAGGTAAAAGGATCAATGTCCAGTGCATCATAGATTAATGCCTTTGACTGTGAAGGCATACCATCTTTCATTTATTCTCATTGTTTCAGGCTGCACTAATTGTTCAGAAAGCTTGGTTAAGGTTCTTTCAGATTGTAATTTAACATTAGGGTGCAAATTTTGTCTACATTATAGGTCCTGAAACTTGGTTCAGGATAGCAAGGGTGCATATGCATGCAATTTTCCAGAGAAAGTTTATTTAGAGTTTGACATTGACTCATGTCTAAATCATTCTTAGGACTTGGAAATTGCACTCAAAACTTTCGTGTCTATGGGCCTCAGAGAGGAGGCAAGAAGGATCAAGAGGTGCAAGATAAAAAATTGAAGGTAATGGATGTGTGGTTGTTATGGTTTTATTTTTAGAACTTTAAATGTAATTTTTATCATTCTTTATCTTTGGATCTCTACTTGAAACTCTTGGTTTTATCCTTGGATCTTCTAAGTATATGTACAAAGTGATTGGATTATGAGTGTTGGAGGCATCATTTTGCTTTCGCTTCACGGAAAAAGAGCCTTAAGGAACAATTGTGCCCAAGGAAATCTCCATTCCTCCTCAAAACTAGAGGTATGTCAATAAAAGATCCTTAGCTGGTGCCCTGAATCAGGATTAATAGTGCAGCTCTGAGAAAACCTTTCCCGTTGTAGTTAATAATACAAACATGGATTTCCCACTACTGAAACATAAGGCAATATGATACCCATAATGATTGAACAAGGCCTCTTAGAACAGTATAACAAGGCCTGTGGTGAAAGGATACATCCCTAATGTTTCCACCAACAAAAAAAATGGTAGACAACACAATTACCTCATTCTGGTAGCCATGCAATAAGAGTCAGGTAACCTAGTAACCACCTCCGGTTAGACAAGGGGGTGTGTTACAAGTGGTATCAGAGGAAATAAAACAGCAGGAGCCAGACAATCAATCAAAAAGGATGCTCAGGTCGGACGCTCCCAGGTTCAACACTTGGACCTAATGGGCTCTATCAAGGGGGTGTGTTACAAGTCGTATCAGAGGAAATAAAACAGCAGGGGCCAGACAATCAATCAAAAAGGATGCTCAGGTCGGACGCTCCCAGGTTCAACACTCGGACCTATCGTGAAAGGAATGAAATTCCAAAAGATGTAACCCTAGAATTTTGGGGGCGAAGCTGATATCACACACATCCATGCTTCTCCTGTAGTTTCACTGTTCAATTGTCTGGAGCAATCCCTGCAATACCTAGTTCAGGCACGGCAGAAACATACACCCCTCAGGCTTCACATCTAGGCCGAAGGAAGTTTGTTAAGAAAAAAAAAATTAATCAAACATTACAGTGATACTTAAAAATGTTGTGGTGTTTTATGTATATCATGATGATGAAAATACTGTTTTGCCTAAGTGGTCTGATGGGGATCACTCGGACCTAATGGGCTCTATCATGAAAGGAATGAAATTCCAAAAGATGTAACCCTAGAATTTTGGGGGCGAAGCTAATACCGCACACATCCATGATACATGGTGCTGAACATAATGCTTCTCCTGTAGCTTCACTGTTCAATTGTCTTGAGCAATCCCTACAATGCCTAGTTCAGGCACAGCAGAAACATATACCCCTCAGGCTTCGCATCTAGGCTGAAGGAAGTTTGTTAAGAAAAAAAAATTAACCAAACATTACAGCGATACTTAAAAATGTTGTGGTGTTTTATGTATATTATGATGATGAAAATATTGTTTTGCCTAAGTGGTCTGATGGGGAGATTTTCCGCATTTACAGTCGTGATAAATCAAGTCCCTAAACCAAATAGTTGACTATGCCCAATTCTAGTGACAACTGTAGCCTTGGATTGGGTAAAGAATATTCACTTTTAACAGATAAAAATCTTGTGTTAATAATAGTTCTCGCTGTCTTTTATCTGATCTTTAATTTGGATTTGTGTCCACATGAGTTTTTGTCATTGTTTTTACCAAAGTTTATCTGGTAGGGATGAAATATAGTTTGAGAATTCTTCACCTCAAGAGAATGGCAAGACATTGCAAGCAGAAGATTCACTAAGGATCTTATTATTTTACAAGCCATTGTTGGCCAAAACTACAATACTCTTGTTGAGCTGAGATTGGCTGTGAACTATTCCCTCCCCTCCCAGTTTTGTTAGTGTTTGAGTCTGTGAACAGTATAACTTGTGGACTTTTCTCTCGTTATGGTGTTTATTCTCACAGTGCTAATGTCCAGTATGAAACAAGGAGTTTCTTGATCGCTTGTAAGCTGCTGTAGGTGGTTCAAAATCTCTGATTATTCATATACCTCAGGAGACAATTCTCTCATGTACAAATCTTTTTTCAGCTTATCGAATTTATGATAGGGAAATGTTCCCAACAATTGGATCTTTCCACTTCAAGAGAGAGTTGAAAGGGTCTACCTCTGGTTCATTCTGGTGGCAACAATGAACTGTTCCTCTTGCTATCATTTGAGTCACCAGCTTTTGAGTTGACAAGGGAAATTTGCTTGTGTCAACATGATGATAAGTCTATTTTGTCACTTCTTGTATTTTGTTCTGTTGGCCTTATAATTAAAGCACATATGGTTGAAAGATTATGATATTTCAGCAAGTTACAAGTTGGACAACTTGTGGTCTAGTGATTGTGACAAGGTCTCACCAAATAATGACCCCAAATCAAACCTTATCTGTGATTGTGATCCATATCTGTGTATGAGTGTCTACCTGAAAGATGAGTAATATCTGGGGAATGGCATTGGGAGTTTGCAGATTGCTTTTTGGAAAAGCAAATTACTGATTGCTATATATTACTGCAAATCCTTGTAGATCACTTCAAGGGTTGTTCTCTGAGATTTTGTGTACTTGAGACGCAAATATATTTTCTCATGTCAAATCGCTTTTAATTTTCTGATCCTTTCGCTCACCTTTCACTTCTAATACAATGTGATTGTAGGAAAGTTGGCATGGGAATAAGTTAGGAGATGAATGGAAGAAACCTGTTGCTAGACATGCCTAAAACAATAATTCTAGACATGGGATGCTACAATGGTTTTGGATATGGTAGACTATAGTAGTTACCCTCCACTCAGATAGGTTTTGGATGTTGGATGTGGGAGGCTATAGTAGTTACCTTCCACTAAGATAGATTTAGGTCTCAATTGAATTATGGCTGCCCTAGTTGAACAAAAAAAAATTATTATATAACAATGGCACAGAAAATAGTCTTATATTATAGATCAAAGACCAGACTTAGATGGGTATAGCACATGATGGGCAAATCAAGTTTGAGGGCAAGCGACTTGTTCCCTGAGATTGCTGTGTAATTGAGACTGCAAATATATTTTCTCATGTCAAATTGCTTTTAACTTTCTGATCTTTTCTCTCACCTTTCACTTCTAATACAATGTGATTGGAGGAATGTTGGCATGGGAATAAGTTAGGAGATGAATGGAAGAAACATGTTGCTAGACATACCTACAACAATAATTC